>CM033636.1:22992531-23275031 GCA_019453435.1 Rhinogobius similis
TCATTGGAAAGAAATGCAAAAACTCTTATTGTTGTGATAGGAGAGTTATATGAGGAGATCTGTTCTTTGTTGTTGGAAAATTGCTGATAAGTAGCTTATTTAAAATATTTTTGCTTATATTAATACAACAGAATTATGACTTAAATGTGTTTTATTTGCAAAGTAGAACCATCACTATCAGTTCGTAATGTAATCCCTCTCGGTTTGTTTCTTCGTTCCTCCCCTGACTTAAACTCAGAATTGATGTGCAATTTCTTAAAATTGTTAAAATTGCGACCCCAGTTGTGTTCAAACCCGTTTTTCTGTATAACGGGACTCTCTGATGGACAGGGCGTGCGTGATTGGACACCTGTACACTGTGGCCCCGCCCCTCTCTCATTATAGACTGGTTCAATGAAATCAACCTCAAAGTTTGTTTGAAGGTGAGTGCTGGCAGTAAACGTGATCATTCAAACATTTTTTTTTTTTTTAAATAATTTCGTTGGAAAAATAATTGTTTTAACTTTTTTAAAAACATTTTTATGAAGGTTTAACTATGGCCGAGATGAGGAGCACAGAGGACCAAGGGACCAGTGGCACAGAAGCACAGCCCGCTGCCTCCAGGCTGAGACACCTGCCCAGGATCTCCTCGACCTTGTTCTGGAATGAAGCCATCCAACTGTTCAGACTGGCTGGACCAGTGGTAAGAAAACGTGCGGCTTTTCGTGAAGGTAGTGTACTGTAATAATTACAGTAGATAATGAAAATGGGTTATAAATAGACTCTTGAGGAAGTCACGTCTGTTTTGAGGACTGTTTATTAGACAATCCTCCTTCGACGAGCGTCCAAAACACCTGCTGAACTTCCTTGTTCTGGGATGCATTTTCAGATCATCTGCATCACTTATTACACAATTGATGTTGTTTTGTCTGTTTATGTAAAGCGTCTTTGAGTGTCCAAAAAAGTGCTATACAAGTTTGATGTATTATTATTATTATTATCTGAGAATCTTTCACTGTTTTAAGTCCTTAAATCATCACCCGACTCTTTCTGAGCATTTCTTCCGTCTTAACAATAACTACTGCTGTTAGCTTGATAATAGGGTGTAGCACATTCTCTTAAAGGGATACTATAGATAAACGCTTGGCGCCATCTACTGGCTAGATATACTAAGTAAATGTCATCCCAGACTGCCAGAGAAAAAACTTTGTAACCTTATTTAATTAATTTAAATGAAATTATCTTTGTATTTTCAAATGCCAATAAAGAATTAAGACAAACTGACTGATTAAAGCCTGTTTTTCCCTTTTGTGAAGGAAAAAATATGTAAATTCAAGGTAATATCTGGATAAGTGCAGAATGTGCCACCACTTTTAACACAGTTTAAGGCTCAAAATCTGTGTCAATGAGATTACAACTATGTGAAAAAAAAACACTAAAACTGCCAATTAAGTAAGAGTGCTTAACGAATAGGACTAATCTAGGACTAAACCAGAGCAAACACAACATTAAACCAAGTCTAAATCGACCAAACCAGGATTAAAGCAAGAGAGAAGTGAAAATATGTAACAAATATTAGTTCCAATAGGCCTGACCTACTTTAATGGAAAATACAGTAAGAAAGGGCAGTAAAATGAATGTGGTGAGCAGGTCTGGCTCCTGGCCTATTCTAATAAAGTACAGAGGTGCCCAAACTTTTTAATGCCATGAATCCCTGAGACTTTTGATAATCAGGCGCATATACCTTGCTCCAACTCACTAAAAACAATTCAAATACTTTGTACATTCTAAAAAGTCATCATGAAATGATTATCAAATGATCAAAATGATCAAATTTACGTTACTGTGCACTCATGTGACTCACTCTGTGATCTGTGTACACCGTGAGGACCCACACCGTAGTTTAAGAACCACTGATCTAAGACGCTACTACTTTTCCTCAGAATGTATGCACATTTTTGGAGCTTCTAGGGCAAACTTATTTTTTGCTGATGAAAGGTTTGTCTGCAAAGAGATTTATGATTTAATTTAATGATTTTTAGGGGGAATGCTTTTTAGGGGGATAGACTGTTTGGGCTTTCCATTTTGTAACAGACTTTTAAGTTCAAATTCCTTCTTCCATCTTATTTGGCCAAATAATAGACCCTGGAGAGCCAAGTAAGTCGCACCTCCACTTTAGTGTTTAGAACTGTGAGCTCCACATGGATTTCATTCTCCACAATCAATATATGGTCTGTTTGTCTGCCTTAAAACTATGCATCATGGTATAAAGTATATTACCTAATAAACTGTTCTGTTTGTCTTTTTCTTCCCAGGCAATCTCCCAGTTTATGATCTTTTTGATTGGTTTTGTCAGTACAGTGTTTTGTGGTCACCTCGGCCCAACGCAGCTCGCAAGTGTGGCTGTGGCAAACGCGGTAATAAAATAATAATATATACTTCATTGTATAAGTATGTCAACACGCTGAGCCTTTATAATTTCTAAATCAATATAGTTGCATTATAATAATTCTAAATGGATTATTTTTGTTTGTTTTAATGTAAATCTTAAACGTTCACCTCCCAAAATGTGGATCTTTGAAATTATATTTGTTTCTTTTTGTTGTTTTTGCAGGTGGTGAATGTGAGTGGCGTTGTGATCGGCACAGGTTTGTCTCAGACCTGTGACACGCTCATATCGCAGGTAAAATAGACCCTCCTTTCACTGACACATTACAGTTTGCTTAACATTTTGTCTTAGAGCATTCAATCCCTCTCGAGCCATTTGTCCAAGTCTTTCCATAATTTACTTTATGTGTAGTCGCCTACTTTAGGTCAGAGCTGTGCAGTTAATTGTATTTAAAATCGTAGATTAATTTATTACTCTACAATCAATTACAAAAATGTTGAAATCAAAAATACAATTGAATTATCTTCTGTTCAAAAGGATGAGTCCTACTTTTTTTCTCTTTCTAATTCCGTTCATTTTCACCAACATATTTACAGGTAGACCAATTAATCAAGTCCCAGGTGACAAACAAACAATTTTCTAACAAAGACAGGCGTTCAGTGACTCCTCCCTGGGGGCAGGACTCTCACTACATAGAGTAGCATATAAGCCTGAGTTCCCATACCAGCGCTCTGATTGACAATGACTTTTGGATAAAAGTCGAAACGTTTCGATCTTTAAACGGCGTCCGGATGACAACCTCTGAACCCCTTTCTACGATATTTACAGGTGCGTGTAGCTCTACAGTAAAACCAGCGACGTGTTAAATCTTTCTAATCTACACAGACTTAAACAAAAGTGTCTCAAAACACCACTAATAAAATAATGATTGATAGAAAATATTAGGCTTGGCAAAAGTATCGAAAATCAGATGCTAATCGGTACTACAACGAGAATAGAACCTCAATACTGATTTGTATCAATACTAAAGCACTTTAACAGGACAAAACTCTGCCTTTTAGTATGATATTGAGCTCAGAAAGACATGGAAACGTAAAGAAAGGACTGTTATTTTGTGTCGAAAGTGGCAGTCTTTCGTCTAAAAGGTTAACACAAAAAGAACATTTTTAATTATCTTTGTTATCGAAATCTGTGTCGATACTTGAGCATTATCCTTAGAACCACAATCGAGTTTGAAATTTTAGTATTATCATTATACTTTTCTTTTTTTCGTCATTTAAAAGTATTGTTAACGACAGGCTTGTTGTTGTTACTATTACTACCTACAATTCAAACATCTATTTAATTTTGGCCATTATCACTTGAAATAAGAATTTGAAAACAAAACACATTTTAGTGACCACACTATTCTCTACAGGTTCATTTTTGACTGCCTAGAAGTAATTATTATAAATCAAATCAATTTTTATTTATAGAGCGCTTTTCATACATATAATGTAACACAAAGTGCTTCACAGTGCATTAAAAACATTTCCACAGACTGTTTCCCTCCCAACCTCCCCCACAACCAGCAGACCCATCACAACCAAACCCCCCACAGACAGTCACATATACATACCCGTACACACACACACACACACACACACACACACACACACAGAGACACACACACACACACACACAGACACACACACACACACACAGAGACACACACACACACACACACAGACACACACACAGACACACACACACAGACACACACACACACACACACAGACACACACACACACACACACACAGACACACACAGACACACACACACACAGACACACACACACACAGACACACACACACACAGACACACACACACACACACACACAGACACACACACACAGACACACACACACACAGACACACACACACAGACACACACACACAGACACACACACACAGACACACACACACAGACACACACACACACACACACAGACACACACACACAGACACACACACACAGACACACACACAGGGACGCAGGGGCCACGAGGGTTCATATGGTAAAAGCAGTTCTGAAAGATAAGAAGGCCCCAGACCATTAAGACATTTATAAACCAGTAAAAGAACCTTAAAATCGAAAAGCCAAGGCAGTGATTTTAAAACCAGTGCAATGTGGTCCCGCCCCCTGGTCTTAGTCAGGACACGTGCTGCTGAGTTTTGTAATAATTGCACCTGAAATACTCTTTTTGGGAAGACCAGAGAGCAGGCCATTACAGTAGTCTATACGACTGGAGATAAAAGCATGCATCAGGGTCTCCGTGTTGGCCCGAGAGAGAATGGGGCGGACTCTGGCTATGTTCTTTAAGTGATAAAAACCTATTTTGTGATGTTCTTGATGTGTGGAATAAAAGTGAGCTCAGAGTCAAAGATAACGCCCAGGTTTTTTACTCTTGATGATGGATTAAAAGACTGTGCTTGCAGTTTGGATAAAAGTTTCTCTCTCTGGGCCTCAGGACAGATGACTAAAACCTCAGTTTTGTCCTGGTTAAGCTGGAGAAAGTTTTCTGCCATCCAGGATTTGATGTCTAAAATGCAGTTAAAAAGAGCATCCATTGGCCTGGTGTCATCAGGAGACATGGAGATGTAAAGCTGTGTATCATCAGCAGAACTGTGGAAGTTGACTCCATGTCTCCTGAAGACACCAGCAGAGGGCGCATGTACAGGTTAAAAAGTACAGGACCTAAAATGGAACCCTGGGGCACACCACATGTTATTTCATGGACCTTGGAGGAGCAGGTATCTAAACTTACCATGAATGTTCTGTTTATTTATTTATTTATTTATTTAAGGAAAAGGGGGAACAATGCATATTAATGAACATTTACACAAACGTAAATATGCCAGATTATATCAATCAATCAAACTTTATTTGTATAGCACTTTTCATACATTTAAAATGTAGCTCAAAGTGCTTCACATATACAACAATTAGCAACAGACAAAATAACCTTAGGGTTATAGAGAACATAAAAATTAGAATGTGAGAATATGCATAGAAATACAAATTAGGGTGTTGTGAACAGACACAAGGGAAGAATTAAAAACATAACACAAAGGAACCTGACTAAAAGCGATTTAACTCATATTTAAGTTTTAATCATAGGCTAATTTAAAAAGGTATGTTTTAAGTTTACTTTTAAAAATATGAACACTGGCAGCAGATCTCAGTTCCTCAGGTAGGCTGTTCCATAAATGAGGGCCGTAGAAACTGAACGAGGCCTCACCGAGCGTTTTAGTCTTAACTCTTGGTACCATTAAAAGATTACTACCTGATGACCTGAGGGTCCGAGAGGGCTCATATGGTAAAAGCAGATCAGTTAAATAGATTGGATTGAGACCATTAAGAGCTTTAAAAACCAATAAAAGTACTTTAAAATCTATCCTGAAACTCACAGGGAGCCAGTGCAGAGACCTGAGGATGGGTGTGATGTGCTCTCTCTATTTAGTCCTTGTCAGTAGCCGTGCTGCAGAGTTTTGAAGTAATTGTAACGGGGCAATATTTTTCTTTGGAAGACCGATGAGGAGAGCATTACAGTAATCAACTCTATTTGTAATGAATGCATGAATTAATGTTTCTGCGCTGGCTTGAGAGAGAAATGGTCTAACTCTGGCAATATTTTTTAGGTGATAGAATCCTGCTTTTGTGATTGATCTAATATGTGGCTCAAAGCTAAGCTCACTGTCAAAAATAACTCCCAAGCTTTTGACCTTCTCACAGGGGTTCAGTGATAAGGTTTGGAGCTTAGCTTTTAGCCTGTCTCTCTGAGCTTCAGGACCAATTATTAAAACCTCAGTTTTGCTCTGGTTGAGCTGAAGGAAATTTGTTGTCATCCAGTTTTTAATATCTAAAATGCAACTCAATAGAGTGTCAATTGGACTTAGGTCAGCAGGAGACACAGTGATATAAAGTTATATTTTTGTTTTATTGCTTTAAAGCAAATCATTACAAAACATTTCAAAACTCAGAAATGAGATTATAGCCCAAGGCTAATTTCCATCTGCAGACCCCTTGGCAGGTAAACAGAAAGATAAGAACACACAGTACACTTCAGTTAATCAGAGACAGGAAAACAAGGTTTAGTCATGTTTATACAACTACAAACATTCAACAAAACAAGTCGAAGAGTCACAGACAACAATTAAGACACATCTGTATTGCACAAGCCCTTCTACTGCAGAGTCCTATTGCACACATCCTTACATTGCACTGATCCCTATTGCACATACCCATATTGCACTAATTCTGTCAGTGAGATAAGAACTAAACCATTTGTGTACAGTACCAGAGAGGCCCACCAGGTGCTTTAGTCTGTTTAAAAGAATAGTGTGGTCTACTGTATCGAAGGCAGCGCTCAGATCCAATAAAACCAACACTGTCACCTGTTTAGAATCATAACTTAGTCTAAAATCATTTATCAATTATGATACAGTTAATTGTGATGATACTTTATGGAGCACCAACTTTGGATCATGTTTCTGTTTTATTTGCAGAAAACAGCACTAATTGAATACACACTGATAACTGACAAATTGCATCTATAGGGATTGTATTAAAGCAAAATTGTTAATAAACAGGCAGTAACATTTCTGAGTTTTGAAATGTTTTGTAATGATTTGCTTTAAAGCAATAAAACAAAAATATAACTCTAAACGTTCCCCACAAAAACATCCAGTCAGTTTGTGTTGATCAAGAATCAGTGAAGTGAGTGAATGATGTCGACTACTGCTCCGTCAAGATAAAGGAATTATTATTCAGGTCACAATACACAAAGAAAAATAGGAAGAATAGTAATGTAGTAATGCATTTTACAGTTGTCATGGTGTCAGTAATTGTGAATACTATTATTGAAAACTTGTTTATTTTCGTATGAACCTCCCTCTAACTTCAGGTCCATTTGATCCCATCTAGATTTTTTGTTTTATTTCATTTTTTTTTTTAATTTCATCACTATGAAACTTTCATGGATGGTCCAAAGCATCACCTAACATACAATTTTTCTGAATACAATCAGTCATTTTCTTCTGATATGAAAACGTGTATTGCTTTTTGACCAAATGTGCATTGCTCAAACCACGAGAGCACAAGGGTTAATCCTCATACATTCCTTAACTTGACCCTAGATGATTATTCAAACAAATGTACTACTTCAAGCCAAACCAGGTCAAACCTTGTGTACTACAGTTCATACATAAACTCTTCATTATCATAACTCTTTGACTTTGTCCCATTAGACGTACGGCAGTGGAAACCTGAAGCGAGTGGGCATCATTCTGCAGAGAGGCGTGCTCATTCTGCTCTTGGCCTGTTTCCCCTGTTGGGCTTTGCTCATGAACACTGAGCCTTTGCTGCTCCTCGTCAAACAGAGTCCCGACGTGGCCAGGTCTGAATCGACACATTATAGACTTTAGCTCACATTATAATCCAAAGAAATTACAAATAACACTCTTGATCATTTTAGAAGTAAAGCATTTCAATTCAATCTATTGACCTTATTCTGCCCCGCCCACTTTTGCCGTTTTTTGCACTTTTATTGTAAACGCACTTCCGTTTGACGAGAACTCCGTTAAAGCTAATGACGAACGAGGGAAAAGTCTCGCCGCTAAAATGTTACATAAAGTAGATTGATTTGTGTAAAATGTTTAATGAACACGAGCAACAACAAGTCAACAACGCAACGATTTCCTGGTCAGTCTGAAAACGTCTTTTTAGTCCATGTAGAACTTATTTTCTGTTGAGCTCGTCTGCTCCATGTAAACTAATACAACGGAAACAAGACGGCGGCGCGTACGGCAACTTCTAGAATAAGGTGAATAGAGCACTGCAAAGTGCTTTACTCTTTTTTTTTTTCTTTTTTTTTTTATCACATTAACTTTATTTAATCATTTAGTTTGATTTCATAAAGCTGGTCATAAACTTAAAGGTCCCATAACATGCAAAATCGACTTTTCAGAGGTTTTAACCTTCCTCCAGTGCTATTTGGGCCTCGAATGTTGTGCCCAAAGTGGTTTTTTGATTGATTCCCTCATGTTTTCGCTAGAGAACTGTCTTTTCCGTCCCCCTCGGCTGAGCAGCAGACGGGGGCTCCTCACTAAGATGATGCACTTCACCAGGATGACGCGGTGTTTAAGCCACGCCTCCAGGAAGCGCGCAGCCGCAGAATAAAAACAGCTAATGCTAATGCTACACAGTAATTACACGATGGATACGACAGATCGAAGAGTTTGTTATTTACCAAACGGCAGCGTCCGTCGTCGAGGTACTGGAGCACGACGCACCGTCAGGACGGATAAAAGGTTTATTCCCGTGTTTGTGTATCGCTGTTTACCGGAGCACACGGCGCATGCGCACTATCTCCACTTTAGGCTTCGTCGCGGGTTGGGAGGGGGAGGCGCGCGGGTTGGGTGGGGGAGGCACACTGCTCTCTGTTCGGGGGGGTCAGATCTCAGAGTGAGCCGTTTGCTTTTACAAGGAGGGGGGCCAGTCCAAGAAATGGGTGTTTTTTGGAAACTGTTATGTTATGGATATTGCACAACGCAAAATTTTATCAACAAAGCCCTTAGAATAGACTGTGTAAAGGGCAAAATAGCAGAATATGGGACCTTTTAAAGGAGCTGTCCCTGATGTTTTGAAAAACAAAACAAGTTTATTTTAAACTCTTTACAGCAGTCCCAGTATCTGCTGTAAACATTCACCGTAATGAGTTTATTATCTCATGGCCCATCGAGGCAACTGTTGTTGTGATTTTGGGCATTATAAAAATAAATTGATTTGATTATCACTTTCCATGAGTCCAGAGAGAGTTTTGGCGTCCCGGGTAAAGCTATCAAACATTAGCATGCTAACAGCGCACCTCCCGCTTCTCGTTGAATAAACACTCAACCACTGAACTCAAACACTTAATAAAAACAATAAATAGATGCATAAACCTGTTTTACTACAAGATGGATAAGAAAGCAGTGCAGTTATGGTTTGTGCAGTTCTTCTTCACAAACATATCATTGGAGATTTAAGGCAGATATGGGAAAAGTACAAATATCACCAGCCGATTTATCAATCTTTCTCTAGAGTGGGCATGTATTAGTCAGCGGGAATGAAAGAAAATGAAGTATTTCCCTGTTTGGTCATACTGTCAATCATTGTGAATAATGGTAAAATGGTAATAGTTTCTTCACACTATAGTTGTATATTATGTTGTCACTTCCCTATCACATTATTCATTTGAAGTTCATTATTAAAGCTTTTTCATCTTGGATCGACTTACACTTGATATTTCACATTCTATAGCTTCACATTCTATAGCTCAATATAATGTATATGTTTGTATTAAAAGTTACAAAATCAGTTCCATTGTCAAACAATAACGTGTTCACTTTTTCTTTTATCCTGCAGCTCAGCTCAGCTTTATGTCAACATCTTCATGCCAGCTTTACCAGTAAGTGAATGCTATTATTCGATGTAAACCCTCATTCGTCCAGGTGTGGTCTATCGTAGAAAGTGTTTCAGGGGTTGTCATCCGGACGCTTCGATCTTCAAACAGCGTCCGGATGAATGCTATTATGTTTGCAATTTAAGGTCCTCACATAGATTTACAAAAGTCTGAATCATACAATGACTCTTGAATAGTATCCCCAAATACTTTTCTACTCTTGAGCCTTGATTTCCAAGTGTGATATGGAAAATATCTAAGTTGATTCACACTTGTATTTAATTGAAGTTACCATTTTGGTGTGCCCTGGACAACTTTGAGAAAGAAAATCATCATTACCAAATAGAAAGTCTTTTAGAGTCAACAAACAAAAAAAAGCGTGCCGCAATTTCAAAAAGGTTGAAAAAAAAAAACTACTGCTCTATACTTCTACTAGAATAAAATTATTATATCTGCTACTTACTTTACCCTCATCTGTGTATAAAGTATATACAGTAAAGGCTCCTTGTTATTGTATCGGTGAATCTGGACGTTGAAACAGATTTTAAAAATGACATTCTACATAAGGTCTGAGTTGTACAGAAGGTGCAAAATAAAATAAATAAAATTTAAAAAATGCATATGGCCCATTTTTATTAAATTATTGTCAACAAAACAAAACATATGGCTACAGGAAGAGCTTGAGGCCTGGGGCCGTAACATTCATCAGACACAAAAACACATCCAACTTCATTTATTTCAATCCAACTAAAAATGTATGTTATTTATTTTGTTAGATGTGTTTTTACTCCAATTAATTTGACACTTTGACAGTTTTTCTATTTTAATAGTATAAAATACATATTCTATAAACACAACTTTGGCTGTAGATCTTCACACTGTTTACGACTTAAACAACACAAATTGAATGAAAATTGTTTACATTTCTTATTTCCAGGCAGCTTTTATGTTTCAACTTCTAGGGCGGTATCTACAAAACCAGGTGAGGGCTCAGGTTTTATGAATCAAAACAGTCCAGAGTGTTTACTTTTATTGTGCTTTTGTTCACAGGGAATTATTTGGCCTCAAGTTATAACCGGAGCAATTGGCAACATCTTAAATGCCATCATCAACTACGTGCTGCTGTACTGTCTGGACATGGGCGTCGCGTGAGTGTCTGTGGAGCCACACAGGAGTTATAGATAGGACCGTTGCCATGGCAATTGACAACTCAAAATAAAATGCTAAATCTGCTGATCATACAATAAATCCGCTAAATAATTTTATTTTAGCATTTTAGTGAAAAGCAAAATCTATATATTTTGAGTTATTGCTTCCATTAAGCATTTCAAAGCATTAAAAGTAATTTAAAGAATTTTGGCAAAAATAAAAATAGCTTGGGATCGTGTCATCACACATTACAGAATTTTCAGTGAGCCTAATGTTAAATCAATGGAGATTTTAAGATGCTAAATACTAAACTTAGCACTAAACTTAGCAAGTATTCTAACACTTTGTATTGATAAACTGTTGGGTCACTTCTGGAAAATACATTTATCAGGTTCCTCCATGGCTTTTTTTTTTTTGCTTTTTACGTTGTTTTGGCTAATGTTTGCGGCATTAAATATGATTTGCTGAAACCTACATAAACCCTGTTATTGGACACTTATTTTAGTTATACAATTACTGCTACATTTTTACCACAGATGCTGCTGTATTGGGTTTGTGTAAATGAAATATGATGCATCTATTCTGAATTTTCCTCTATAAATTTATATACAGTCTAGCTCAAAAGAACTTGAATCATTTTTTTTTATCTGTATTTGAATAGTTTTGACTTGATGAGATTGAATTGCTCGTGTGATGCAGAATATTTCACTGGGTTTAAGGTATTATAGACAAATTGTGCGATAATTTAGCTTAAAATGAGAAAATAAATTTGCCAATGGGGTAAGTAAAATTATCTTAACTCGGTGGCAGATGATATGGCTCGAAGTAATAAGTAATTTATTGAAACAGAAATGGTAAAATAATCTATTTCCATCATTTAAACATCGTAATTAATCTTAATGCTGGAAATCAAGACATCTTTGCTCATCTAGAAGTACCTTTTTTGCACTGTGACAATTTAGTGTTTTTACACATTACAAAACTACATTGAACCTTTTTTCCCTCTTTCTTCAGGGGGTCTGCAGCAGCCAATACTTCAACTCAGTATTTACTGGCTGTGATTTTGTTTGTTTACGTCATCGTGAGAGGTCTTCACAAAGCGACGTGGTCAGGTGGGTCATGGGCCTGATTTGAAGGAGTTACTGTTATTCGTACCTTAAGGCGACAGCTTTTTTTTTTTTCAATGTTTAGTTTTTTGGTCCGTTTGCTCTCTCCGCTTTCATGTGGAAACAACAAACTTGTCTAATCTGCTCCTAAAGATGTTTTATTACTTCATTTAATCCACTTCATCCATAGATTTTTCTGGGACATTCTACCTTTTAAAGGCTGTTTTCTCCAAATAAATGTTTCTCCCACAAAGACATAAAGATCAGTAGAACTCTACCACAAACTTTACAATCTGTACAATTTAACAAGATTTTGATAAAATGAACAGAGCGATTTGTTATCTAATTCTAGAACTAATTAAAGTTAAAAGTTCATCAACAAGTAATTGATAAATAGAAGACTTCATTAGCTTTACTACTTGTAATGTAATAATAGCTTTGTTTATGATTCATAAAGTTGGAACTGTAAATGTTTTTTGTTGTGAAAGGGAGGCAGACATTATAAGGTTTATACTTCTTTCTGCCCCTTTGTATCACACACTTTTAATGTAAAAATCATTATTTTAAATCCATCTTAAATGAATGAAGTAAACAAAACATAAAAATATGAACTGTAAATTAGACTTCATTATTATTAAGTGACTAATCATGACCAGTCGTCTATAATAAATCATTTTAGTTAATCTGGATTACGTAGCCTTTTTTATAACAAAGACAGTGGCATTATTAAATCAAAATGTGAAAAAAAGACTAAACAATTTCAGATTTTCATTAAAAATACACTTCATTTGTAAATATTCCATATCTAAATGCCCTCTGTCTCCATATTTCAACCTTAATCTGGTTAAAAAATATATTAAGTCTCAATATACAATAGAAATAATTATTTGACGAGATGACTAATGGAAAAAATTACGTTTTGACTTATAAGATATTAAAATAATCATTAGCTGCTGCTCTGTTCGCTATCATTACATGCCTTTGATGTAAAACAGACCTAAATTCCAGTTGAATTGCATTACACACCTTTGTTTTGTAACCATGTCTGACTGCATTATCCCTTCTAAATACTTCAAATAAGCCATGTCCCATGTTAAAATCTCCTCGTCTCGTAGGCTGGTCCCTGGACGCTCTGCAGGAGTGGGGGCCCTTCGTTTACTTGGCCATCCCCAGTTTGCTGATGCTGTGTCTGGAGTTCTGGGTGTTTGAACTGGGGGTGTTTTTGGCCGGGATCATCAGCGAGGTGGAGGTGGGGGCACAGAGTGTCGTCTATCAGCTCATCGCCCTCACTTTTGTGGTAAATATCAAATGAGTTTAGCACTGAACTGTTAGTAAAGCTGTCTTCTGAGAGTTCAGACTGCTTTGTGATTGGTTAAATCTGCCCGTCACTCAGAACTAAAGAGACTAAACAATAAATGTAATGGGTGGGGAAAAGTAAATCTGCATTAAAGGACAAATATGATGCTAAAGTGACATGTTTGAGCTTTTAACCTTGCTCTAACATTGTTTAGTCATCAAAAACACACCTGGATATATAATTATCTTAACTTTTTGAGTATAAAGTAGTTCAGTCTGTCATAGGCACATTATATTGATCACTTGATTACTTCCACAAATCTACCCTTTGCTCACAGATCCCTCTTGGACTCGCTTCTGCCTCCAGTGCTCGAGTCGGGAGCGCTCTCGGTGCTGGAAACATAGAGCAGGCAAAACTGTCCTCCAAAGTGCCCATCATTTGTGGATGTAATGTATATTTTGATATTCGACTGCTAAGAGTTATTCATTTTCACTGATAAAACTGACTGTGCTGTTTCTGTTTGCTTGTTAGCTCTGATAGGAACAGTCGTGGGAGCCCTCATGGTTATGTTAAGGCATTATATTGGATACCTCTTCACTGCAGATCGGTGAGTGTCAACAGAAGCTCTGCTGCTGTTGCGTCGCTTTGTATTTAAGGTACAACACTTCAGGTGGGTTTGCAGCGCTTGTGGTTTGAAATAGAGCTGGGATGTATATTTTTCTTGATATATCGTCATTTGCTTTGGGGCAGTTAAGTTTGGGATATTGTAGGGCTGCTACTAACTATTATTTTGATAATAGATTAATCTGGCAGTTATTCTTTTGATTGATTTATTGGAAAAGGGCTGTGATTATGTGATATTTGCTAAATTTGACTGTGTTGAAGCTAACATGGTGGCCGTTGAGGACACCCTGATGGAGAACATATACAACAGTAATTTTATCATTAAAAACACACGTTTTTAGGGCTGCAGTCGACTAAAGACATGCCCTGTTGATGGAAGAGGACAGTGGCGCAAAACTGGCAAAAGCTCTCAAAACATTTCACTATCTCTATGATCTTTGTATTTGACCCAAACTCACAATATTATATAATATCTGCATCGGAGTTCATTCAAAATGTATACACACAAAGTCCTTAAATATTAACGTGTAACATTTTTCTAATAAGACAGTTGTAAATAGCTATAAGCTCATTTACCTTATTACAAGAAGACAGTGAACTTTACAAATATAAGTCCTTAAACAGTGTATTTATGTTAAAAAAAAAGATTAAACTCCATCCCTTCTGCTGCTGTTATAAATCCTTATCTAAATAAAATAATTAGTTGGCTAATGCACAGTTCTGTCAAAACACTATTGAGCGATTAATCAACCTAACAACTAAAAGCCTACAGTCCAACTTTTTTTTTTTTTTAATTATTGCGCCGTCTGAGTCATAAACCTCAACGCTCTCATGGCATGTTTTAGAGTCTGTTTGATTCTTTGCTTCAGATACATTATATACGTCAGATAAGTTATTTTATTGATTTATTTAGACCTTGTTTCAAAGTAAAAACATATATGAAATACAATGTGTGGCAAGTGTTATAGTTACACAATAAAATGTAAATGTATAATTAGCCGCAGTACACAATGTGCATAGGAGCGGCAGAAGCCATAAAGGGAACAATAACAACGTCAATAAAAATGTTTTACCTTACATTTACCTCTTTAAAAGGTCACAGCAAGCTTTGAGTCATCAGCTTATCTTTTAATTTAGATCTGTACAGTGATAGTGATATAGAGGTTTCAATAAGGTCTGTGAGAGAGTTCTGTGATTTGATCTCGAATTGAAAACTGCTTGTGACTTTTCTTAAAGGTATGTGCAGCTTTGGAGCCTGTCCAGTGGCATGACGCTGGAACTAGTATTTGTAATTAAAATAATGCTTGATACATAGGTACAGGTCAAACTATTGAGAGCTTCAGTTTAAATAAAAAACAAGGACACGCGAGGAACATCTAGTTTATATATGTTGCATTTCTTTAGGCCTGTCACTCACAACTAGTCAGCAGTTATTTTTTTTTCAATTTGTCAACTTGTCAAACAATTATTTCTTAATGTGTTCTAAAAATGTCATGAAAAATGTCGCTTGGTCTATATTTCAATATGTGGCCCTCGATGGGAAAAGTTTGGACACCCCTGCTCTAGGCCAAGGCTGGGTGGCCGCCTTTGGGTGCCAGAAGGTTCATACACTGGATGATGTTAGCACATGAAGTGAGTCATGTCTGACATTAAATTATGACAAAACAGCAACAATGTATTTTTCCAACAAACGAAAGGAAGTGATCTGTCCCAGTGTGACAATAAATAAAAAAAATAATAAAACCATTCAAAATGTCAGTGAATACAAATACCTAGGACTTATATTAGATCCCTCTCTTAATTTTAAAAAACATGTTAAAAAGACATCTAAAATTTTAAAATATAATCTGGCAACCTTCAAAAACATAAGGAACTCACTCACAACAGAAGCCGCAAAAACTTATCTAAATACTATGATCTTACCACATTTTTCTTACTGTATCTCAAGCTGGTCCCAAGCAAACAAGACCACACTGAAGCCGCTAGAATCAATCTATAAGCGCGCACTAAAAATCCTGGATAAAAAAACGCATCTGTATCATCATTGCCATATACTGCACAAGCATAAAATGCTGAGCTTTGAAAATTTTATCACATTCGCCCAAATCCGACTGGTTTATAAGATCATCTACAATCTGGCTCCTCCGCCCCTCAAAGAGTTCATTCACCAGACTTCAGCTATGACCACCAGGATCACCAGAACCTCCACCAGAGGACAGTGTAGTATTCCCCAGTGTAGAACAAGCCTTGCCCAATCGTCCTTCTCATACCAGGGGACCAAACAGTGGAATAAGCTCCCACTGAGCTCACAAATGAAACTAACCTCTGTACCTTCTCCAGAGAGGTAAAGAAGTGGTTAATTGAGAACCAGAGATGCACACACTGAGCACAAACTTGCACGCTATTATTTGAAATATGTATATATGGTTTTATGTAATTAGTATCGAATAGTCTTGTCTTAGCTCCTTTTATAAACTTATTTAAAAGTGTATTAGCCTTACCAGGTGTAAATTGTTCTAGGATTTTTTAACAACTAATACTGTAATCTTAACTTTAAAGTGCTGGTATCTGCAATGAACCTCGATGTTAAAATAATGTTGATGACGATGAAGTGTGAGTGAATGATTGAGTGTCAGAGACTGTATGAAAACTGTTGCACTGTAAATAATGCACGTTGTACTCCCCCTGTCCCTGATCCAGGACTGCAGATGGAAATTAGCTTGCACAGCTATAATCTGGTGCAATCATCTTTGCCCCCGAGCATAATGTCATTGTACATGGTCCTGTTCAAATAAATAAATAAATAAAAATAAAAGTGCCTTTGTGCAGAGAGCGGAGGGTCATTACATCCTGTACTGTGTCTGTCCCACGTGTAAGAACTGACCGGGGAAAGAGGGCTTTTTCTTATGCTGCTCCCACAGCATATGTATGGAATTCCCTCCAGTCAGAGTGGAGGTTACGTGAATTGGTCTCAGTCTGTTTGAAAAGAAAAAAAAAGAGGATGATTCTTTGGAAAATTGTCAGTGCCTTTGAATGTAGTTTGTCTGAATTTCTTAAAATTCTCTTAAAATGTAAATATTTTTTTGTAATTTGTCGTAGTTTGTGTTATATTTTCCACTTCCCCAGGTCACCCTTGAAAAAGAGGTTTCGATCTCAATGAGTTCTTACCTGGTTAAATAAAGGTTAATACATAAATATTGATGAAAAACAGATATAATCTACTCTTTTTGACATTTTGATTTAATTATGTGACTGTTTTTGTTATAAAAGGTCTTTTGACATGTGTGTAAGCGTCTGTACATTTCAGTTAACGATTATAAAATAGATTATTTTTTATAGTTGACTAATCGTTGCAGCCCTAAAATTCTTCAAGTTAGTACAAATATTATTAACGCCTTGGCATGTGTTTTATTGTAAACTATATTATCGCAAACGTTCGTATATATTCTTTAAGGCTTATCATTTGTAGCAAAAACATTGTCATCTAATCACTTTTTTATTTACTTTTTAGGAAAATAATTCAACGAGTCTCGGACGTTATGCTGCTTTACGGTTTCATGCACGCCGCTGATGCTGTGGCGGTAAGAACGTGATTTTTTTAGTTAAAATAAGTCGTAAAAGTGAGTTAACAGTGAGTTTGTTAAAAGGGCGTGTCAGGAGGAGTCCTCAGAGGAGTCGGGAAACAGAAGATTGGAGCTGTGTGTAACCTGGTGGGATATTACCTCATAGGAGTCCCTGTTGGCATCTCATTAACGTTTGCTGCACATCTGGGCATCTTGGGTAAGAGTCTCCTGCTCCCTCAGCCAAGCAAAAGTCAAATATAATCATGTCCACTACGTTTGATGTGTGGTCTAACCTGTCATATAGACTTTAAATTGTCCCTTGGAGACTTGAAGATTTTACTTAACATTTCTCCCCAGTTTGACAGTTTTTGTAATGGTTTTTTTTTCTTGGTTCTTAATATTTATTTAGGTTCATGTTTCAATACAATCAAAAGTTCTTCCAGGGCTGATAAAGTTGACCTTTACAAAATAAGCCGGTAGAAATTCAGGACTAAAAAAGTCCTTGGGGTTCGAAGAAAGATTAATCTATATGACAAGTCCTCATGTTTTTCTAATTATGACTTAGATTGGTGGGAGGGCACCTGTGGTAAATATACAAAGTTGTGCTTTGTGAAGAAATTTTGAAAATCAAATGTTTGGCATTACAGGAAGTAAGTTACAAAATGGAATCCCTCTGTGATGTCATCAAAAAGCGACGTACTGTTGAAAACACAGACAATTTACACACAACTTATTTTGACAGTTTAAATGGTTAAAAATAAAGGTGTTTTCAGTTATTATTATTTGTCAAATCATCAATATTGTATTATTTATATGGATTTTTGGTCCTGGTTTTCAAAATGCTAAGTAACAGCCGTGAAATTACCTTTACCGAGGTCATATTTGCTTTCCTTCCTCATACACTTATTTTTTTTTATCTACATTGCCAAGACATGACACAATTTAGCAATAGGCGAGGCAAGTTTATTTGTAGAGCACAATTCGTACACAAGGCAATTCAAAGTGCTTTACATAACGGGAAAAGTTGCATTAAAATCACAAAACACAAAGACACACAGAATCATTTTAAAATCATTTTAAAATAAAGTGCTTTAAAAGAGAAGAGTGCAGATAGATCTTTCAGTCGTTTGCACATCTAAACAGAACTGTTTTTAGCCTGGATTTAAACATTGCCAGAGTGGAGGCCTGTCTCACATCTTCAGGGAGACTGTTCCAGATTTTAGCTGCAAAAAACTGAAATGCTGATTCCCCATGTTTAGTCCTGACTCTGGGCACCTGCAGGAGGCCGGTCCATGTTTAGTCCTGACTCTGGCACCAGCAGGAGGCCGGTCCATGTTTAGTCCTGACTCTGGCACCAGCAGGAGGCCGGTCCATGTTTAGTCCTGACTCTGGCACCAGCAGGAGGCCGGTCCATGTTTAGTCCTGACTCTGGCACCAGCAGGAGGCCGGTCCATATTTAGTCCTGACTCTGGCACCAGCAGGAGGCCGGTCCCTGAGGTCCTCAGAGTGCGAGATGGTTCATATGGCTCTAACAGTTCAGAGATGTACTTTGGTGCTTGGCTATGGAGAGACTTGAACACAAGCAGAGCTGCTTTAAAGTCTATTCTCTGAGCCTGAAGCCAGTGCAGAGACCTGAGCACAGACTAATGTGATCGTACTTCCTGGTTCTTGTCAGGACCCGAGCAGCAGCGTTCTGGATGTACTGCAGCTGTTTTACAGCTCGTTTGGAGAGGCCAGTGAACAGGCCGTTACAGTAGTCTAACCTACTGGAGACAAATGCATGGATAAGTCTCTCCAAGTCTGGTTTAGACACTATACCTTTAATTTTGGCAATGTTTTTTAGGTGGTAAAAGGCTGTTGATGTTATTGATTTGATGTGGCTGTCAAAGTTCAGGTCTGAGTCCATTATTACCCCCAGATTTCTAACAATTTGTCGGTTTTAGAGCGAGAGACTGGAGGTGACTGCTGACACTTTCTCTCTGTTTCTGCGGCCCAAAGACGATGATTTCAGTCTTGTCTGAGTTTAGCTGAAGAAAATTGTTTTGCATCCACAAGCTGATCTGTTGGATGCAGTGACAGAGTGAATCCACTGGTCCATATTCACCTGCCGTCAGTGAGACATAGATCTGAGTGTCATCTGCATAGTTGTGATAAGACACATTTGTGCTGCGTATTAACTGACCTAACGGCAGCATATAGAGGTTGAACAGAAGGGGTCCCAGGACTGACCCTTGGGGCACCCCACAGGTCAAGCTCACGTGGTCTGAGACACAGTTACCAATCTCAACAAAGTACTCTCTGTCCTCAAGGTAGGACTTCAACCAATTTAGGGCAGTGCCAGTGATGCCCACCCAGTCCTCTAGTCTCTGTAGGAGGATCCCATGATCGACAGTGTCAAAAGCAGCGCTCAGATCTAACAGAATTAAGACTGAGGCTTTGCCCGCGTCAGTGTTCAGGCGGATGTCATTCGTCACCTTGATAAGGGCAGTCTCAGGAAGTCAGTGAGCTGTTGGTAAACAACCTTTTCAAGGACTTTGCCTAAAAATGGCAGATTTGAGATGGGCTGATAATTTTTCAGTTCTGAGGCATCAAGACTGCTCTTCTTTAGGAGAGGCTTAATGACCGCAGTTTTGAAGGCCCTTGGGAATGTTCCAGATTGAAGCGACATGTTAACTATGTGAGTGAGTGGTGTTAACAAAGTGCTCAGAACAGACTTTAGAAATCTGGTGGGTAACACATCGAGGCAGCATGTAGAAGAACTCAGACTGGTGATGATCTCTTGGACAGTTTTGTCAGTTACAGGTGCAAACTGAGTCAGCTCTAAATGTGTAGGTGGTTTTAGGCTTATTATTTGCACTGTGGAATGTATGGCATTTTTAATGCCCTGCAATAAGCAAAAGCAAATACATTGTAAAACTAGCTTTGAAAACACACCCACATCAACAATAAATCTTCCTTTGTTCAGGACTTGGAATCGGCATTACTATCTGTGTCGTTATGCAGGCCATTGTCTTCATTGCCATAATCTACAAACTTGATTGGCAAAAAGCAGTTAATGAAGTAAGTCCATACCATTATAGGCTGGATCTGTCTGTGGTTCATAGTGTTTTCTTCCAAACTGTGTCTTTAATTATTTTTCTTGTTTAGGCCCAAGAGAGAGCTGGTGTCCTGAGCAACGATACGATGCAAATGAGAGATCTAAACAATGGTAAAAATGTTATGTCTGGGCTCTAAATACATATCTTCCAAACCATTTTTTTACATTGTACATTTTACAAACAGAAAGCGCTGCACAACACAGAAAAAAAAATACAGACAAAAAAAAAAAGTATAGCTCTGGTCTTTTTGGGGTTTTTGGTTTATTTATTGTTTGGTCAAATACACAATGTGCACTACAACCAAAAAAAGAGAAGTGAATAAATAAATATTTGTTAAGTGACCAGGTGGAGGCAGAAGCTAAGACTTATTGTGCCTGCCCTTCTCTCCAAATCTACAGCACGTTGGTGGACATTTATCAACGTTAGGGTTTGCTTGTGGACATAAAGGCATCAATCAGCAAAAAAAAATCTAAGATTTATCAAATATTTTCTATAATCATTCCAGTTGTGACAGCAATACAATACATTTTTATCCTAAATATTTTTCCTTCAATATTTTCTTAAAGACACTTTAACTGTAATAGGGACGTGGCTTTAAAAAAAAAAAACCTCATCGCAACAGCTATTCCTGTTTATCAAGTTATAGTATAACTCCTTTACTTGATTATAATGTCCCCTCACTGCAGTTCTAACAGGGAACAGTTCGCACATGAGGTTTCTCAAACTTTTTGTTTTCGTTTCCCTTAAATTATATTATTTACTTTCTTTCTTGGTGATCGTTGTCTGCAATGATTGTGGTATTTGTTGATGTTTAACTACATACATAAACTTCTATACATATGCAAGTCTACTAAGTCATAAAAGTCAAACATTTTTGATTGGATGAACAATGGTTTACTAGGTGAATAAAACTAGTCAAATCAAATAAGAACTGCATAAAAATACATAAACATAAGAAAATGTAAAACCAGTAAATAAATTGTGTGTGTATATATATATATATATATATATATATATATGTATATATATATATATACATGGAATGTTTTGATAGACTGAAATGTATTGTCATTCTGTTTTACTTTTAGTAGATTCATTCATTCTTGTGACAAATTTCAAGACATTTGTTTGTTTCAAGTGAAGCCAATGAGGACAACTTCAGACGAACTCCATTCATGCACTAATTATATTGAAACCAGGGAGAAATATTTTAAAAAGGAAAAGAATTGAGATAACTGAGATAATTGCAACCTCATTATCTCAGTGACAAATGTCCTGCTTTGAAGGACACTTATTATGCTGTGGCTTTTTTGAACTTTTAACCATAATCTAACAATGTTCTGTCATCAAAAACATACCAGGAGTTGTATTTAGTTGCATTCATGCTAGTTTGAGGAATGTTTGAGGAACACTCCTTGCTTAACTTCCTCGATCTATGTTTTTTTCAGATTTCATACGTCACTTATCTGAGAATCAGAATTACTTTTATTTATCCCCAAGGGGAAATTCTTTAATCTTCTGTTTTAAGTCCTTAAATCATTGCCAGACTCGCTCTGAGCATTTCTGCCTCTAAACACGATCACTATAACTGTGTGATAGCTTAGCAAGCAACAGCATATCAAACCATTCTGTACATACTCATGTGTAATTGCCTCTGTAGCCAGGAGATGGAGCCACAGCTAAGTTAATATGGCATCTCCCAAAGGAGTGATAAAGTTATGTTGTTCTTTGTGAAAACATTTTATTTTTAGTTCTAAAACATGAGATGTCAAAGTAAAGATACTGTTTAAACGATATGTTTAAAGGCCAATAACAATAGAAGTAATGCATAATATTTGTCATTTAAATTGGATAAATGAAAGATGAGTGTATATCATACTGTGGAACCTTCCAGACAAAAGAAAAAACAATTTTATGTGAAAATCAAGTGACTAAAAACATGCGTAGTTTTGTTTCCTTTTTGTGTGCGATATAATGACCACTCGACATCATTTTTATTTTGATTTCAGAGTCTAGAGTAGCCCCTGTTGCTGAGAACGCCGTGACTTCGAACTCCACTCCACAAGTTCCACAAAGTGCCAGAGTCGCCGTGGCCGTGGTGGGACCCTCCCTGTCCCGACGGCAGCTGTTCGTGCGGCGTGGACTGGCTCTGGTCGTCATGGTGCTGATTCTGTGTGCTGCCGCCGCCACTAAAGTCTACCTACTCAGACTGCTGAAATGACAGCCGCTAGAGCACACTGAAAAGGCTGCGTTCTAGAGCCTGTAATGCTTTGGGAACACAAGGTAATATGCAAAAAAAATGTCAACCCGACAATTATTTCTTAGAGATTAGGCCCAATTTCTTTTTAATTTCACCAAAGAATTAAATAGTATTTTTCAAACCCGCGGGTAATTGTTGTCAAAGCTGTGCATCAACCAATTCTTTCAAACAAAAATATGACATGTTTTTGAAGTATTACAGGGTCATGATATATGGAGGAAGTAGTGTGCCAAAATGAATTCATTAAAAGTAAGACTCATAATTAATTATATATGTCTTATGTTTTATGTATTCTGCATTTGGCTTGATGGACTAGGCTACTTCTGGTCACCGTTTTAAACGATAGGAACTGGACAGATATTGCCACAGAGATATGAAAAGTTTTCCTGAGATGTTTTCTCAAACTTGCCTTCTGAAACTTGCCTTGCTTAGCCGGAAAACACATGCTGCGCATTCAAAACTTGTTTGAATGTTTTACAGAATTTTGTCGGTAAATTATGGACAAAATGAGAGACAAATATGGATAGGGCTGTGAATGGAGGAAAGGCCATGCTTGAAGCAGGTTGAGTTTATCCAGAAACTGTGTGTTTTTTTTTATTATATCAGTTTTCCTTATCTTGTTATTTTAATTTTTATTGACTGAGGGTTTTAAAATGTTTTAACAATACCAAATTCTTGTTTTTATAATCATTTGAAGTAGATTTTCTGTTGTTGTTGTAATATGCAATAAAAATAACTTTTTGAACTCAGTGTCATTACTGAACGTTCTTATGCAAGAAAATGTATTGATGAATTGTGTATGGTCGGTGTCTGATGTACAATTGACAATGCAACCTATGTTTAATTTGTTGTGCATTAAATTTCTTGGAAACCTTGCGCAATCGCATGCTTGAACACATCCAAGAAATTCATAATTGATTAGTATCTACAGCTATTGTCTGACTTCTTGAACTGTTTAGTTATAGTCTTAAATAGCATATCCGTTCCATATTATAGAATGACAATGTCTTAGTGATTAACTGTTCAAAACTGCATTTCGCCTACTTTTACTCATACACTGTCAAAAGGAATAAAGCGGTGGACTTTTATAGGCTTAAATATTTAATATATGCTTTAGTGACTGGGCCACTTTAAGTTTTTGACCTGGTTAATCTCAACCTTTCATTAGCACAGGGGTTCCCAAAGTTTTCTGGCCGGGACCCCCAAAATAGCCATACAACCGACTCGGGACCCCCAAAGCAAAATGAAAATGAGAGTAGCAATAATTTTAAGTGTCAAAACATGTTAAATCAGGTTTAATATTGGTTATTTGAATAGTTTGCTGTCTTATTGGACCCTATTTGACTAAAAGATACTGGTATTAATTAAAAAACAGAGCAAATACAATGACATACTCATTAAAATTACATCTTGAAATCATCTCCCGACCCCCACTTTGAGAACCACTGCATTAGCATATGATGATGTATGTCCAGCCTACAGAGTTGATTTGCCCGTGGTAGGCCAGAGTGCCCCTAATTGGTTACTATGGAAACTCAGCATCTTCTGTACATAGAAATAATAAAATATAACACATTGAGATTGAATAATATAAACCCCAAACTTGGTGTTAAAAGAGTGATTTAAAATTTAAGAAATTGAAATAGAAATACTGTATTACTCGTTTTTATCCGACGGAAACTGAATGTTACGCCACTTCCGGGTTCACTCCGCAGACGCGGGAGTTTGCAGCATGGCGGTGCAGCCAAAACAGAATCTGTCCATGGACAGCGCCGCCGAAAGTGGCTTCCTCAGCTTTTATTTCTCCATGACCGAGAAACCAGACACTACATTCAGAGTGTTTGATCGAAATGACTATTACACCGTGCACGGAAAAGACGCCACGTTTGCAGCAAAAGAAGTTTTCAAAACGAATGGAGTTCTGAAGTATCTGGGCTCAGGTAACGCCGACTAACGCATAAAATCCAAGGAAAGAATATCTTTGACTTTCAACTGAGTTCGTCTAATGCCGTAATGATAATAAATCACGTGCTAAAGCATCTATGTGTCATGAAGAAGAAGAAGAAGAAGAAGAACAAACTTTAAAAATGTGATCCTAATGAAACGATCTAAATTCTGCCATTGTGGGCCCATAATGCAATCACTAAACAAAAACAAAATGTCCTTTAATCGCAACAGTTTTTGCTATACCAAGTCATTAAAACATCTTATTAAAAAACGTATGATTATAGTCTATTGTACGTCGCATATAATAATGTATATTTTTGTTTGTAGGGAACCGCAGGCTGGAGAGCGTGGTGTTGAATAAACTCAACTTTGAGACTTTTGTGAAAGACCTGCTGCTGGTGAGGCAGTATCGAGTGGAAGTTTACAAGAATCAGAGCAAGAACAACAAGGAGCAGGACTGGAAACTAGAATACAAGGTCCATTTAAACTCTTGATCATTAAAAAAAAACTGACCTGGCTCATAGATGAAGCTGCACATCCAGTATATCTTGTGAGAGAAAACCATTCATAATTTTTTATAACATCCTTTGTGCAGTGAGATTGCATGTGCATGTCTTGTGTTGAGAGCTGAAACTAACTGATTTGCACACCACGTTAGAGTAACTTATAATAAAGTTTCCTATTATTAATAAGTTCAAAAGTCAAGTCTTTCATGCTGTCATCATTGTCATATTTAAAAGATTTAGACAAAAAAACTGCACAGCACATCAACACAACTGGGATGAGGGAAGTGTTTTGCCTTTTGACACAACAGAAAATATGATCTAGTTAAAGCTGAACTGAAACAATCAACCTTCCACTTATGAGACGATTTGTCCATTGTCATTTGTCACATAGTAATTAGTTTTCAGAGTGATAAACATTGATGACTGTAGCAATTAACAAATCAAAACAAAATATATCTTAATATAAGACTCTTCTATCAAAATAAAAACATTTGGCAGTGAGTATAAAAAGTCAATATCTAACTCCAACTCGATTTTTTTTTTTTTTTAAAGTTTACTAATGAACAGGATTTGTAGAGCAAAGATGAAACAAAACAATAAATTCCATGTTTAGCTGTTGTGATCAGCTACATTTCTGATGCAGTTTGTAAAAGCACAACGTTAGATTCCTTATGCTTATTACATGCTTGTTAGTATTAATGCAAATTTTGTTGCCGCATCGTTAAACTATGCTTAACACTAACGAGGCTTTAGTCTTACTCACGTTGTTGTTGTCAGCTGCCAAAACAGCCCCTGATTTTTCAGAGGTTGCCATGTTTGGTGGCTAAAGCTAACTCTTCCATTGAAAGTGCTTTGGAGCTAATCTATGGAACAGCACCATCCTATAGAAAGTAGATGTTCTGTTTACAAATACTGGATATAAACCGCGAACCGGCCCCGGATAAGCGGAAGAAAATGGATGGATATAAACAGGAAGCTGAAACCCATGTATAACCCTTTCCTGATGCAAACGCAAAGGCTCATCGTCAGTTTAGTTCACTTAGCTTATGCCACTTAAACAAAACAATGCATTTTATGGAAGAACTTGCCATTTGATAGCTTAAATAATATTCACAATAACAAAGTAAATTGTTATTACCAACTAAATGTCTTCTCAGGCCTCTCCAGGGAATCTGACCCAGTTTGAGGACATCTTGTTTGGAGGAGGGTCCGGAGCAGAGGGCTGTGCTGGCGTTGTGGCGGTGCGATATGCCACAGGCACAGATGGACAACGTGTGGTGGGAGTGGGGTTTGTCGACGCAGCACAAAGAATCATGGGAGTCTGCGAGTTCCCCGATAACGAGATCTTCTCCAACCTCGAGTCTCTGCTGGTCCAGATCAGCGCCAAAGAGTGTCTGCTGCCTCAGGGAGAGTGCAGCTCTGAGGGCAGCAAACTCAGAGAGGTGACTGTTTTGTTTTGTGTGTTTTGTGCAGCAACATTTAGTTCATCATTATCATCATAAACGTTTTTAATAACACAAGTCGTAGTTGTTGTAGTTGTTGTCAGGACTTCTTGACAACAATTACAGTTGTTATATATCTACACCTCACATTCTTGCTCTAAGCAGGATTGCCTACCCTTCCACTTGTTATTCATGAATGTCCTTAATTATGCATTAATCATACATTTTAATAATCATTATTTCTGGTATAAACTTATTTCATGTTTACTCAAAACTTATTTCTTGTTTACTCAAAGGGGGGAAAAGTTTATCTCTGGAGATGGAGGCTTGATAAGCTTTTATCTAATACATTTTTACTTTTTTCTTTAGGTGGTGCAACGTGGTGGAGTTTTGGTGTCTGACCGAAAAAGAGCAGATTTCAGCACCAAAGACATCGTGCAGGATCTGAACCGACTGCTCAGGTCCAAGAAAGGAGAGACTGTGGCCAGCAACACTCTGCCAGAGCTCGACAAACAGGTGAAGCTTAGAAGTTCACTACACTGCATTACACACATAGTTATATATGCATTATTATTAGCAATGCAGAACTATTGTTGTCTGTAATAATGATAATGCATTAGTCTGGCACAGCTCTTCTTGACCGTCAAATTCACTTTACAATTTTATGCTATATTCGTTTACATTTAAGGACACTGCAAAATTATGAAGCGGTTTAGTTATTTTAATTGTGTTTTTGTCTGTTTGTTTGTTTTTTTTGCACCATTTGTAGTTTACAACCGCACTGGAAAAACGTGCAAAACATTGAGGACTGAACTGCCAATTTTCAGGGATAATTCATTACATTCATGACATTTTAGCAAAGCTTCAGAATACATTAGAAGAAATACAGTATATGAAATAAAATATATCTTCATTCTTGCTTGGAACTGTAGGTGGCCATGTCGTGTCTGGCTGCTGTGGTGAGGTTTTTGGAGCTTCTTTCCGACGAGTCCAACTTTAACTCGTTCAGTCTGACGCCTCTGGAGCTTGGGCAGTACTTGAGACTGGACAACGCCGCCGTCAGAGCCCTCAATTTGTTCCAGGTGAGACGACCAAGACCGGAAACTAAGACAAAGAACCAGGGCTGAACCGAGGACTAAAGCACGACTGGGGGCTAAAATCATGCAGTGGGCACCTGGCTTTAAGTCACAACGACAAAGAACAGTACATTGATAATACATATCAGCAAAAGACTAATACTTTTATGACATTTACCTCTTATGACAATATTTGTTTTGTGTATTTCTAGGGCTCCCCCGATGACACCAGGGGCGCTCACTCGTTGGCCGGTTTGTTGAATAAATGCAGGACTCCTCAGGGCCAGCGCCTTGTGAACCAGTGGATAAAACAGCCACTGTTGGACAAATCCAAGATAGAAGAGAGGTAAGAAGTGGAACACAAAGACTTTTATACTTAGTAACATGTTTTATTCTCCTTATTCCGGAAGTTGCTGTGGGCGCCGTTGTAGTTTACACGGGGCAGACGAGCTCAAAATAAAATAAGTTCTACGTGGAGTAAAAAGCCGTTTTCAGGCCCCAGGAAATCTGTGCGTTGTGACTTGTTTTTGCACGTGTACCATCCAAACGTAATGCACCTTTAAGACACTTGTTTGCCTAATTCTTTCTTTTATATAATTTAATAGTACCATATCTACATTTCTCTATCCAGGCATTTTCCCCCCGATTAAAACAAGTTTTTAACGTTATCACTGACTGAACAGATGTGAGCTGGCCATAAACTCACCTTCTTCACTTCTTTTATACATTTTTGTCAATTGAAAATCAATGAAAGAAAAGCTTCTCTGTCCCGTTTGTATTGATTGCTGATATATTTGAACAAAACGGAATCCAGACTGTGGCATAATGTCTAAAGCAAAACAAAATAGTTGCTGTGAAATTGCTGCAGCAGCTCAGACTCCAGAAGTGAGGAATACGCCGTGTGTGACGTCACACTTAATAATCCCATAGATCCTGTTAGTGTTTGTGAACAGAACGCCTGCATTCTGAAGGCTTGTACCATTTCAAACGTTAGCACCAATGCATTTTAAATGGGAGAGTTAGCGATAGCTTCCTAATACTGCTAACTATAAAAAATCAGGATTGTTTTTGCAACTGACAACATCTCTACCAGACGAGAGTAACGCCAGAGCCTGGTTAGAAAACACATGAAGAATTGTTTAGCGTAGTTTTATTATTATGAGCTTCAAAATTAGCATAAACAACCCCGTAATTAGTGTCATAATAATTCTAAAATTCTATTCTGATATTAAGGAATGTACTCGATTTGATACCACAATGATAGTTTAAAAATAATCTTTTTAGGTCAAGGTTTTAGACAATAATTGTACTTTCTTTATTAAACATTGTGGTCTTGTACACGTTTTGATAAAGCTCAAGCTCATTCTAAAACTGTTGAGGAAAGTAGCGTTTGTAATTTGCTGGACAAATAGCACCACAAACACAGTGGGTCACAACACAACAGTCAATGAAAGATTGGTTTTATTTCATCGAACGCCATAAATCCTATTGTATGGCATTAAATTTGTCTATCTTGCTTATTGACAGAGTTAAAAAAAAAGAGATGGAGATAAGTTTAATGCCAAAATTTCAGGCAAAGCAATAACATCTCCATGGAGAGAAGCAGAACCAGAGAAGTTACACAGTGCACCTTTTTAAAATGGCTCGTCAATGTGTCGTCTCCTCTCGTCCTTTAGGCTGGACCTGGTGGAGAGTTTCGTGTGCGACTCGGAGCTCAGACAGACTCTTCAGGACGACCTTTTACGGCGAGTTCCAGATCTTCACCGTTTGGCCAAAAAGTTCCACCGTCACTCGGCAACGATGCAGGACTGCTACAGGGTTTACCAGGCCGTGAGCCAGGTCCCCAACATCATCAGCGCCCTCGAGAGAAACTCAGGTACAGGAGGACGGGGCAGCACAGGGCCTGATAACGACGGTCTAAACATGTCATTCATTTTCTACCGCTTATTCCCGTTCCCGGGGTCGCGGGTGACTGGAGCCTATCCCAGTGACTTTGGGCCTTAGGCGGGGTACACCCTGGACAGTGGCCAACTTGTCGCAGGGCTGACACAGAGAGACAGACAAGGACAGACAACCATTCACTCTCACATTCATTCACTACGGGCAATTTAGAGTTCTCAATTAACCTGCACAGTCATGTCTTTGGACGGTGGGAGGAGCCGGAGAACCCGTAGAGAACCCACGGTAACACGGGGAGGACATGCAGACTCCACCCAGAGAGATCGTGGGCAGTGTTGCCAGATTTTACTGACAGTTTCCAGCCCAAAGTCCACATAAAACCCGCCAAGATCAATGAAAACCAGCCCAAATTATAAACTTTCCAAAATTACTATTTAAATGGCATACAAAGCACAGTTGCAACCGTAAAATTATGAACAAACCAACGGCACACACCAGATAAACATATAGACCAGTCGGGCCCTTAGCCCTCCTTATTTGGCAACTATACCACCATCTGATTGTGTGGTGCGTTTAAAGTTGACAGGTTAGACATGTTTGACTAATATATACTGAATATGATTGTATTTAAGATTTTACTACACATTTTGCCTATTTTGTCATCTGTTTGACAATCTTCATAACATTTATAGTGTTAACTGTCTATTTATTTTCAACTGTACGTCACATTTTGATGACACACACCTGTAATTTTAAACTTTTAAAATTTCTTCTGGAACTGTACTTCAAAAATGTAAAACTGCTAAATATTTACCACAAGTGCCCTCCCATTTTGACTGACAACCAGCACATCCAATGTCACTGTTGCAAACCATTCAACATGCAATTTCTGTAATTCTATTCTATTCTATTATTCTATTTAATATTCTATCAACAACTCAATCAATAATACACAAATATTTATGAAGATATTAATCTATTTTGCATTTTCAAATTCCCGCCTGAGACGTCCAAAAATAGCCCAAAATATATGCACCCGCCCAACGCTATTTTTTTCCGCCCGAAGCCAACAAAAGGAGCCCAATTGGGCGGAAAACCTGGAAAATCTGGCAACACTGATCGTGGGTTCGAATCCCGGACCACCCCAACATCACACGATCTCCTTATTGAGAGGCAGAAGCTCTAGCTGCTCTGCCACCGTGCACCTCAGTCTAAACATTTTATTTATTATATTGTTTCCAAAAGTAATGGCTGTAGTAAAAAAAAAAAAGTTAAAATTCCAATGTCCTTTTTTAAACAATATTTAAGTCTGACAGGTTCTCATGTTTTTCTAATTATGACTTATCAAAATGGTTGCTAGGAAACAGTTGTGGAATTACCTCTAACTGTCATATTTGCTGCTGTGAAATTAATGTTGCTGTGCTCTGCCCTGAAAGTTGTGGAAAGCGCTTACAAACTCATCGGAGTGAATCATTTGGTTGGTCAGACTGAAATAGGTGAATGAGTAATAACATCTGCGAACACTTTATTGGTTTTCATGTTTTAGCAACTAAGCAGTAGCATGTAACGCACGTCCACCTTCGTCGTCCACCTAATTTCTCTCTTTTATTTAAGTTAACAATACCATATCTACAACACTTCTCTATCCAGGCCTTTGTTCCAAGAGTATAAAGAGTTTTTACGTTACCACAGACTAAGTTGACTAAACAGCTGTGAGTCGAACATAACCTCACCTTATCAATTCAAACCACTTATTCTTTAAATTCTTATTCCATGGAAATCAAGGAAGGAAAGCGTCTCTGTCCTGTTTGTATTGATTGCTGATATATTTGAGAGAAAAGAGAGAGAGAAAACTGAAGCCAGACCGTGCCATGGTGTCAAAAACAAAATCGGCTGTGAAACTGCACGGCAGCTCAGACCCCAGACGTGAGATGTGACGTCACACTTAATAATCCCATCGAGTGAAGGAAGGACTAAGTGGGCGGGGCTAACGGTTCAAAAAACATGTTCCTGTCTCACGGTTCAAAATCAGGTACAGGCCCTTTAAGGTCTTGTTGAGAAATGTGTCTTCTAAATGTTCTTTCACATTCACTAAATCAAAGCCTTGAATCAAACTCTTATCGTTGAGTCGACTGCACATCTTTTAATGGCTCATGTTTCCTTTGTAGGAAGTTACCAAGTTCTTCTGGAGGCTGTGTTTCTGACTCCATTCAGAGATCTGCAGAACGACTTCACCAAATTTCAAGAAATGATTGAAACTACTTTGGACATGAACCAGGTATAAACGTTTGAAACTTGGAGTATTTATTACAAAAATGAATATCTTAATATCATGTCAGTCAAACAGAAATGTGTTAAAACATGTTTTATCCGTTGAGGTTTAATGATCAGACACATTTGAAATGTCTGTAAAATGAATATCAAGACTGCAGAAATATTACCTTATACTCTTATGTTACAGTTTACAACATTACTTTTTCATTTTTATTTTTAAGTATATCAACTCTCTATATAAATTTAGCATATCTTCAAACCCACATTCATAATATCTAAACTTTGATACATCCCACCTCTAGTCCAGACGGCAAGATCCCATGCAGCCAACTCCCTTTCTCACTTTGATTTTTTCCAATATGTTATCTTCACACATTCATGATGGAGCAGGTGCTCGCACACATCTCCTAAGCGCTGGTGAAGGTTTCATTTGTGCTAAAAGTCTATATGAAGGTCCTCATGTTTTACTAATTATTACTTAGTTTAGTGCAGCAGCTGTGGTAAATATTTATCATAGTTTTACATTTGTAAAGTTGCAGTTTGTGACAGTTTAAACGATCATTCAACAATGTAAGGTGTTATCAGGTATTCTTTATTGGCAAATCATAACTATTGTGTAATTTATAAGGATTTTGAACAGTTGTAGAATTACCTTAATCCAGAGATTCCTAAAGTGGAGTCCAGGGCCCCACTCAGAGGCTCTGTAGGGGCCCCCCAAACAAGCATAGAAGAAAATTGATCATCAAAACCAAATTATATAATAGATTTTCTTAAATATACTACTTTAAATCAACAGTCATTACTATTTATAATTTGGCTTGTAAAGTTAAGAAGAAGAATATTACTTTATTTATTATAATTATAGCAAATTATTATTGGGGAGCCCCGAGGGATCGTTGGGCTGAAAAGGGGGCCGTGACGCTGCAGAGTTCAGGAATGGCTGCCTTTTAATCTTTGTCATATTTGCTGCTCATGTTCTTCTAACCTGGAAATAACATCATGAACTTTACAAAAACTGTCAAACTAGGTACAAATAGGCCAAATGTTTAGTAAAATCTTAAATATAATCATGTTCACGATGTTTTAGTGAAACCTCTCATACAGACTTTAACAGACTCTGGCGTACATCCGCTAGATGCAGCTGGATTCGAGTAACCACAACAAATTGATTTGATTGAATATTTTGTGCTTTCTTTGCGTTTAGACCTGCACAAACTCCCTTCTTCGAGCGCTCATTTTAATCTTCATGTCTTGTTTTTCTTTTCTCAGATTGTCCCACGCTTTTTAAATTTGACTAAAAAAAGTAGACCGCATAAACCCCTCCCCAAACTGAAAATCTCACCACCAATGACGCCAAAGTTACGGCTTTGATATCTTCACTTGCAGTTTTTTCTCACAACCAAATTTGGTCACATGGGCAGGAAATTAATTCGCTTTACAAAACTCTTCCACAAACATCAATGAACAGTAAAAGATAAAAAAATGGCGCGTGTTTTGTGTGAACATTTCTAAGAAATGAAGTTTGTCTCCGAGGCTTTACAACCTCTTTAACGTCATTGAACAAATATCAGTGACAAACGTTGTTGAATATATTACCTAAATTGTTAAATTGAGTTCATGCAAATCTGAAAAGTTGAAGTAAAACATTGTCCGTTAATTTGAGATATGGAGATACATACACTGACAATTATACTCAAATAGCAATATATATTAATTATTTTTGAATGCATAAACAGGACATATTTATTTGTTTTGGTGGGCTGGCTTGAGGATCAAACCCACAACCCTACAGTCGTAACACTAACCACTCTGCCAATGTGAGAATGTTCAATTGTTTTTGGTCACTCTTACCACTATGTGTCACTATGTGACGCTTACAAATCACCAACTATTGGCTGGTCGAGCCTCCCAAGTGAACTGAATGTGCAAGTTCAAATCCAGGGTTCAGAAAAGCAGTCCAAGGCACTCTGATATTAATATAAAAGTCCTTTATTTAACAGAAGGACGTGCATGCAATTTCAGTTGGTTGTTTATTTTTTTTAATGGCTAGCTCTTTGTACTACTGAGTACTTCCTCTCCAGTCTATCTCCGAGATTTTTGCAGAGCCACACTATAAATAAAAATAATAATCTTGAAAGCTCAGACAGTGAACAGTGAGCTGCAGGTGGATGTCACTGACAACATGTTACAGACTTCACAAACGAGATCAGTACTTATCCCGAGACACTTCTGAGTTGATAAAAGGAGGTGTTGGTGTGTCAATGCTAACGCTAATGCTAATTTGGAAGATTAATAAAGATTAACATAAAAACGGGAGTGATCTATATATTTAATTGGTTGTTTCTTTGATATTTTACATTTTGATAAAAGTTAGCATTAGCTGTTGCTGGTAGATGTTTTCTCCGTCATCACAAGTGACCAGCGTAAATGTAAATGTTTTTCTTCCTTCAGATCGAGCACCATGAGTTTTTGGTGAAGCCCTCGTTCGACCCGGTGCTGACTGAGCTGAGGGAGAAGATGGACGACCTGGAGAAGAACATGCAGAGCGTCCTGAACAGCGCCGCCAGAGAACTCGGTGAGCGTTCACTGTGCGGTTATGGAACAAATCATAATAGTTTAAATGATCATTGAAATCACAATTATTCAAATGATTACTTGCTTAGAGTGAAGGCGGGGATTCAGCACAATTAAAATGAGATTAAGATTTTACTAAATACTTTTCCCATTGGTCCCCAGTTTGACAGTTTATAAAGTTACTTCCTGGTTGAACATGAGCAGCAAATATGACACAGATAGACCTATTCAGCTTCTCTTTGGTCAAACTTTTGAAAAAATTTCTGAGCCTTTCGCGATGCAAGCAACTAATTGTATAACCATTAGAATAATCACAAAATAATAGTTCATAATAATTGTCTGTTTTGTTTGTAAAATAATGATGTGCGTATGTTATAGTGTACTATGAAATAGCTCCAAAATCTGTGGCACTGGAAGCATATTCAAAAGAAAGAATAATCACTACAATCCAAGGAAAATGAGTGGAAAGAGTTGAAGAAAAAGAACACGTCTTCTTCCTGCCTCAGTGCTTAAGTAGCATTAAGAGGAACATCTTTCAGAATTTACAAAGACCTCATGAATGTTTAAAAATGTGTTATAGTAGTCAGTCAAAACTTTGTGCCAAATTTGAATTCTAAGAAAGCCAAACCACATGACAGCAGCGCAGTTTAATGGATCTTTCAACAATTTGGTCACAGCACAAAGTCGTACGTGCAGATTCAACTCTGCAGCAACTGTTTTAAGGTGGAACAAAGACACAACTGAGTCAAACTGAAGAGAACAAAAAGTAAAAATGTTGTACCAAACTAATGTGAAAAAATCTTGATTTAACTTTTAGGTTATACATTATTTTATAGTAATGGTTGTGAAATAATAAACAGAATACTTATCAATGGTTGTGTATATGTACAAACATACTTATAATTCTGAGAAAATTTATATTTTTAAATCTTTAAATTCTTATAAAGAATCTACACTACACTCTACTTAATAAATCATGGCATACTGTATGAAGATGTTTTGCATGATGTGACTTTGTGTGAATTGTCTTCCGTTCTGTAGGCCTTGAAGCTGGCAAAACAGTGAAGCTGGAGTCTAACGCCCTCCATGGCTTCTACCTAAGAGTCACGTGTAAAGAGGAGAAAAGTCTGAGAAACAACAAGAAATTCACAACTCTGGACGTTCAGAAGAACGGAGTGCGATTCACAAACAGGTAAAAGTTCAGTTGAAGTTATTTGTTTCACCAGCCCAGTATTGAAACAGAAGCTCACAGCAGCTCCCAAAGAGGCATGTGTCACATTTTATTGTGACATTTAATAACAAAGTTGATTCACAAAAAATATCATTTGATCCAACATAGAAAACATTAAAGATGTATTACAATTTTCCCTGGTACTTAGTATTGTGTAAATATGACATGAGTACATCATTATTTTACATTTTATGTACTATAAGCCACAAATTAATAACAGAAAATGGGACAATTGACTTCCTTTTCAAAACTGTAGAGCTGACTCTGACTCTTCATTGTGACATTTCACTGTAGTCTGCAACATACATTCATTTATGTGTTTTCATTATTAACATTCTGTTCTACAGTCCATGGAACTTATTTAAGCGTTTAACCTTGTTCTCACAGTGTTCCATCATCAAAAACATACCTGGAGTTGCATTTAGCTTCATTCACTCTAGTCTGAGGAATGCTGGTTAGAAAATCCTCTCCCCTGCGGCCGTCACAAACACTGAGCACTGACTTTCCCCAGTATGTGATGTGGTTCAGAGAATCTTTGGTGCTGTCTCATGTCCATAAACCATCGTCAGACTCGTTCTCAGAGTTTCTGCCGTCTAATCACGATCATTACAGCTGCGCTGCTACATTGGCCTGTCAGAGTTTGCAGTGGTTTATCAAACTTGTGTAAGTTCCTGCAGCCAGTAGATGACGCCGAAAGTCAGTTAGTGCCATAGGAAAGAGCCGAGGTACAAAAGTTTAGTTCATGTTTAGTAGCATGTTAATTAAAATATAAATAATGCATAGTATTTTTCCTTTAATGAAACACATGTGAAATACAAATTCATACATTACATTTTGTAAAATACATTTTGTGAGAACTCAAGCCTCAAATTCAGGACAATACACATATCCTTATATCCTTAAAAAATAAAAATGTCTGTCCATATTATATACAGACTTTTAATCTGTGCCTCTTTAACACAAAGAAAATGTCTTCCTCCAAAGCTCCAAACGTCATGTTTTTATGGACAAAGGATTGGCTGTAGACACAGATTATAAAAAGTCAAGATGATCATTGATTAGAAAAAAAAAAAAAAAAAAAAAAATATATATATATATATATATATATATATATATATATATATATATATATATATATATTGTTGCTTTTACTGTCAATTTATTACAAAAATATCCAGAATGTGGTTAGTGCATCCTGACTAACCAGACTTCTACTTTACCTGTTGGTTTGAACTCATCTGTTTAAACATATTTCTTCTGTCCCTCTCTGCCCTCTTTCATGTCCCTACAGTAAACTCAGCTCCCTGAATGAAGACTACACTAAAAGCCGTGAGGAGTACGAGGAAGCCCAAAACGCCATCGTCAAAGAGATCATCAGCATCGCCTCAGGTTCACATCACATGGCCCTCACTCTCCTGCTGCGCACAGAGGAAATTAGCCACAATTACACACACGTTGTCTTATGTGACCTTTGTTTTAACCAATTCGACGCGCATTCTCTCCCAGGCCTTGTGAACAGTAAAAACGCTTTGAGGTTACAGTTTTGGCAGTTGTTAATCAGATCATATCCTTTTCATTTGGCGCCTACAGTTTAGCAGAAGTACGAGTGACTTGTCTGTTATGGGCGCACAATTAGTAAACGATGTCTGTGTGACGTAATTATGAGACAACATTGTGTGCTATAAAGCAGGCTGCCACATTTCTACCAGTCGACCCCAGGCAGCTGTGGCTAAACCAGATGTGCAACTAGTTTTTGAGCATCCCAGTTTCAGAAAATATCAAGATAAACGATACAATTGGAAGTACTTTATGCCACTGACAGCAAGAGAATCCCATAAATAACTTAATAATTTAAATATATGAGTAGCAATGAACAAATGGCACAATGAAACACTTTTGCAGTTGCTGTCGATAATGAGTCATAAAAGTTGCTCATTTCTTGGGCTTTAGTCGTTTAGTCGATTAATCGATCGATGGCGTTTTAGTCTACCAACATTTTTATTAGTTGAGTAATTATTTTATTTCAGTTACAAGTATTTATATGACAAAACAGTGAAAAAGTGAAGATATGGAGTGAGTAAGCTAAAGATTTTGGAGTGAGTTGTTATATATCTAACTACTGTTTCCAAGTATAAATTGTTATAATTTGTATTTTTTTTATTATTATTTTTTTATTCAGTTTGGGTCAGATACAGAGAGATACTTCATAGTTTTACCACACCCCCCATAGTTTTACCACACCCCTTTTTTAGTCGATTAATCGGTCGATAGGGAAGGTCTTTAGTCGACTACAGCCATACTTATTTCACTCTTTACAGCTCAAATTGCACCGATAAAACAAAGAAAGGTCCCCCGAAGGAAGAAAATGCACACAAAAAATATTGAGCCCCAGATATATCGCTCTTTCGATCATATATTGAAGGATAAGTCGATTATCTTGAAATATTGCTCAACTCTACACACACATACATCCACACTTATGAGGCAGGTGAAGTGTCTTGTCCAGCAACACAACGATACATGAGGTCAAACATTTAAACGGCTTAGATTCTGCTGCCTTTGACTCGATAAAGCCCATTACAAACATGCACAGACTACATCCTGCTCAAATGCGGAGTGCCGGGTTGTTTGTTCCTGGAGGTGATACTTCCAGGGCCCTGATGCTGAGTGCAGGTGCTGTTTGTCCAGAGGAGGTGATGCACCCTCCCTGCGCTCCACCATGTGCTTTTGTTTCACATTTCCTCATTTATTTAAAGTGCGTATGACAGGTTTTCACGATTTTCTAATTTCGACTTTATTCAGTGTATTAATACCTCTTGTACATATAAATTATAGTTTTACACCAATCAGGTCGCCGTTTGCGGAGAAAAGTTGATAAATATGTTGAAAATTACAGGAAGTAAACAAACTGATGACATCACACTGGGGAGACAAACTTTATACATGATTTACACAAAATAAACTACTTTTGTGACCATTTAAACATGAATTCAACTAAATAAATAAGTTCAAATATAGTTTTATTTGTCAGGTAATAATTTTTGACATTAGATGAGTTTTAGCCCAGTTTACAGTGTGGTTGCTATGGTAATTTCCTAGTGTGATGTCATGGTTTACAACCAGGAAATGAAATTAAAACTTATAAAACTGCTAAACCGGGAGAACATTTGTAAAGAATTTTAGCAAAACTTGAAATATATTTATCTTAACTGCATTTTAGGTAAATGAGTGGTCCAACCTGTCATGGGCCCTTTAAGGTTAGATTGTGGACACCTGGTGAAAACATCAGTGTGTATATCGCCGTGTGCAAAGAACTCCACTTATTTCTTCGTTCTTTTTGAGTTGAAAGCCACTGAGCTGTATTCATCCCCCGCTCCTGACTCTCTCTTCGTGTGTGCAAATGCAAAATACTTTATCCGAGATCAAGCGTGTGCTCTTTGTAAAGGGCTTAACCCGATATTTCTCTCAGTACAGATTTCCCTCTGTATTTTCCTGTGTTCATGTTGACCCTCTGTGCCCTGCAGGCTACGTGGACCCGCTCCAGACCCTGGGTGACGTCATCGCTCAGCTGGATGCGGTGGTCAGTTTCGCTGTGGCCTCAGTCTCTGCTCCGGTCCCGTACGTCAGGCCCCGCCTCCTGGACAAAGATGGCGGCCGCAGGTTGGAGCTGGTCCAGGCTAGACACCCGTGCATGGAGACGGACGCAGACACGGCCTTCATCCCCAACGACGTCAGCTTCACCCACGGAGAGAAGAGCTTCTACATCATCACAGGTGAACTACGGCTGCTATTACTTTGTTTTGTTGTTTTTGTTTTTTACCTTTATTTAACCAGGAACGTCTCTTTTAAGATAAGATAAGAGATCCTTTATTTGTCCCACAATGGGGAAATTCCACTGTTGCAACACACAGTTTAGGACAGGAATGAATGAAATAGGCGCATGCAATAAAAATAGGATAAATAAACATGGTAATAAAAATACAATATAAAGTATAAAGTGCACACTCTAGGGAGTCCTGCCCACGACAGCAGCACATCAGTCAAAACATAAACACACTTTTAGGAAACCACAAGAATTTGTCCCCTAAAACACTTACAAACCAATGATCCCGTTTCTAAACCTTTCAGCATTAATTGAAATTGACCTATTGGAATCAGTTCTTTTAGTTTCCAAACCTTTTGTAAATTATTCCAGGTTGAGGGAGCAGAATAAAATGCTGCTGCAAACTATTACTACTACAACGACGACTAGGGCTGCACAGTATTGGAAATGATTGCGATATGGCTGCGATATCGATATTATTGCGATATCTAAATACACTTTTTGGCTGAAATTAACGATTATTTTACTCGTCAATTAGTCAACGATTATGTCTTTTGTAGATTGAGACTTAGAATATACTAACACATTTAACCAAATAAATGGCCCAAAGTCACTGGGATAGGCTCCAGTCACCCGCGACCCCTAACGGGAATAAGCGGTAGAAAATGAATGAGTGAATGAATGAACATTTATAATTGAGGATAATCAGAAATTGTCTATTCTTTTTTGCCATTTTTCTGCTAATTTAGTTTGAAAAAAGCTACATTTTATTCATGATTTTCCCTTTTCAGTGTTTTCATTTTTAAAACAGAATATTTCTATCAGATGGAAGACTTTGGTGTTACTGTGATGTATTTCGTTTTTTTTTTGCGATATCGTTATTGCGTCAGACAATATTGCAATATCGATACTTTTGCGATTATATTGTACAGCCCTAACGACGACTACGAATACTTATTAATGGCACTGACTTCTACATCATCACAGGGGAATACTATTTCTGCTGCTGGTACCGATGTCTCTGCTGCCACTATTAGTGCAAATTCTTCATAAAGTTTCCTTTAAGAGCTTGACAAACTTGACTCAAAGCCAACACATTATTCATTCACTTCATACTCAGTGTTGGTTCGTTACTTCTGTAGCCACAGCTGCCCTGGGGTAGACTGACAGAAGCAAGGCTGCCCCTCTGCACCACAGTTTACACCCCCCATTTATATCAGCACGGCACTGTGCACCCAACTGCCTTTATTTTGGCGACTTTAACATGACCTGTTTTACTTTCACTACTGTTATTGTCAAGAATATGAGGTTAGTTGATGATTGTGATTATTCAGTTCACAATATAATCGTAAGAAGTAGAAGGTAATACTTGTGGTAGTTGTAGACAGCAGGGTACTGTACTGTACTTTTTAATCTGGCTGTTTTTGTGACAGTATCATTACTTTTTCATTCAGAAAATTTAGTTTCATAAAGCTAGTGAGGAATGATTATCCAATAGACTCAGAAAGAAGGCTAATTAAAAATTTCACAATTGTTCAGTCGTAAAATCCTAAGATTACTCACATTATTTATGACAGTTAAATCTGATTTTGTGAAATCCCTACTACTATTGGACCCTTTGTATTTATAATGGTTGCACACAGCCTGGTACTGGTGCAAATGTTCTATCCCAGTCATGTCTGTGAGGCAGCAAAATAAAAAACATTACAATTAACAAACAGAACTAAAATGTTGTTAGCCCTACGACGAGTTGGCCACTGTCCAGGGTGTACCCCGCCTAAGGCCCAAAGTCACTGGGATAGGCTCCAGTCACCCACGACACCTAAAGGGAATAAGCGGTAGAAAATGAATGAATGAACTAAAATATACTGTTCTTTTTTTGGTGTGATTATGGTCAAATTAACTCGGCAAGACAAGTTTAATTATAAACCACAATTTGTACACAAGACAATTCAAAGTGCTTTACATGACAGAATAAAATTGCATTAAAACCACAAAACAGGTTAAGACATACAAAATCATTATAAAAAGTATTTTAAAAGGGAAGAGTGTAGATTAAGTTGTGTGGCTTAAAACGGTCCTTTCATCTTATTTACATTTTTCAGATTTCTTTCTATTTTGACATTTTTCCGTCCTTTCTGCGCTGCTTTTTCCCACATTTCTAAACATTCAAAATACCTTTTTATCTGTTGTTTGTTTTGTTTACACTGTCTTTTTGGACAGAATAGTTTTTTCAGCTTCATTATTCTGTTGTAGTCATCAGACTGCTGTCACTCATCCTTCCAATAAATCCCTTTGCTTTCAACTCAACAATTTTATTCATTAAAGGTCCCATAACATGAAAATCGACTTTTCAGAGGTTTTAACCTTCCTACAGTGCTATTTGGGCCTCGTATGTTGGGCCCAAAGTGGTTTTTTGATTGATTCCCGCATGTTTTCACTAGAGAACTGTCTTTTCCGTCCCCCTCGGCTGAGCAGCAGACGGGGGCTCCTCACAAGGATGACGCGCTTCACCAGGATGACGTGGTGTTTAAGCCACGCCTCCAGGAAGCGCGCAGCCGCAGAATAAAAACAGCTAATGCTAATGCTACACAGTAATTACACGATGGATACGACAGATAGAAGAGTTAGCTTGTTATTTACCAAACGGCAACGTCCGTCGTCGAGGTACTGGAGCACGTCAAACTCCAGGTCAGATCCAGGACGTAGGACTCAGCACGACGCACCGTCAGGACGGATAAAAGGTTTATTCAGTGTTTGTGTATCGCTGTTTACCGGAGCACACGGCGCATGCACCATCTCCGCTCTAGGCTTCGTCACGAGTTGGGAGGGGGAGCTGCGCGGGTTGGGCGGGGGAGGCAGCCTGCTCTCTGTTCGGGGGGGTCAGATCTCAGAGTGAGCCGTTTGCTTTTGCAAGGAGGGGGGCCAGTCCAAGAAATGGGTGTTTTTTGTAAACTGTTATGTTATGGATATTGCACAACGCAAAAATGTATCAACAAAGCCCTTAGAATAGACTGTGTAAAGGGCAAAATAGCAGAATATGGGACCTTTTAAGCGCGATACACTACTCTACTTTACTCAACTGGGATCCCATTTTGATTTTCAGATATCACTAAATTCATTTTAAAATCAAATAAATCTAAACCAAACTCTCCTGCTCTGGTTTTACTCACGTGTGGTCGGGTGGTTGTCAGCTCTGGTTCTTTTTTGTTTGTGATGTTTGGAGGCTAACGCTAACTCTCCCACTGTAAATGCATCAGAGTAAATGTATTTAACAGAACCAGCTTTTGGAATGCAGGTGTTCTGTTTACAAACACTGGAAGAGTCTATCAGCGAGTACTACTACAACATCAGAGGATGCGATTTTAGCTCAAGGGTATCAGACGACATAATCAATTTTTTTCAGAATGGTTTTATTCAAACACGTGTCTCTAATCTTCATCTTCTCCACAAACATCTGACATTTGCCCAACCGTGGCTCAATTAGGGGTTATTTTGTCTAAATATCTGTGTGACATTTAGTTTGAAAATGTTTGAACTGATTGAACTTAACCGTTTTATAACTTGGTTGGGGCACAGAGTTCAGTGTATGGTTAAATAAAGGTGACATATTCTACTTTATTTCTAGTTTATAGTTAGAACATGTCTTTAAATGTTGATGTTTAATTATGTGAAACAGAAATGTAAAATGTATCACAAAAGTACAGACATGCCAGATTATTTTTTAAACTGTAAATTATATATTCCATATTCAAATTTTGCTTCTTCAAAACAACTTTCACAATATTATCTAAATGTCTACATATTGCCCATCTATTAGTGAGTAGCAGGTTTTAGTTTTTTAGTCAGTTTGCAAACAAGTAAAGTTTATTTGTATAGCACCTTTCACAGGCAATGAAGTCATAAAGTGCTTCGCTACAAAAAGTTAAAATACAGAAAAATAAAGCACACAACAGCATTGCATACAACAATATGACAGTAAAATCAGTCCTTAAAGGGCCCATGACAGGTTGGACCACTCATTTACCTAAAATGCAGTTAAGATAAATATATTTCAAGTTTTGCTAAAATTCTTTACAAATGTTATCCCGGTTTAGCAGTTTTAAAAGTTTTAATTTCACTTCCTGGTTGTAAATAATGACATCACACTAGGAAATTACCATAGCAACCACACTGTAAACTGGGCTAAAACTCATCTAATGTCATCAATTCTTTTACCTGACAAATAAAAATATATTTGAACTTATTTATTTAGTTGAATTAATGTTTAAATGGTCAAAGTAGTGTATTTTGTGTAAATCGTGTATAAAGTTTGTCTCCCTAGTGTGATGTCATCAGTCTGTTTACTTCCTGTAATTTTCAACAGATTTTTCAACTTTTTTCCACAAACAGCGACCTGATTGGTATAAAACTATTATATATATTTGCACAGAATAAAGTAAAAATTAGAAAATCATAAAAACCTGTCATACGCACTTTAAGTCTGCTGAAATTAAAATGCTTGAGCAAAAAAGAAAGTAATTGTGACAACACTACATGATACGGAATAAACAAAAACGCAGAAAACAACAAGTTGGCAATGACAGCTCTGAACTGGACGAGAAAGGCTGACAACCCCTACTGAAAATTATGAACAAATGTGTGAATTAACTGTAACCATACTATCTTTGCTCATCCCCAGGTCCAAACATGGGCGGAAAGTCCACGTTTATCCGTCAGGTGGGAGTGATCGCGCTCATGGCTCAGATCGGCTGCTTCGTCCCGTGCGAGAGGGCGGAGCTCAGTGTGATTGACAGCATCCTGGCCCGGGTGGGAGCCGGGGACAGTCAGGTCAAAGGAGTCTCCACGTTCATGTCCGAGATGCTCGAGACGGCAGCCATTTTACGGTAATAATTGTGATCATACAACTGTTTAGTGTTCACAATGTAAATGAATTATGTACCGTTTTAGAATGTTCTATGTTACTTCTTCTCTACTAGAAAAAAAAAAGCAAATCCCCCACAACGAACCAGACTCGAACAATATTTACTACATTAAATGCTACTTTTTGTTGCTAAAAAAAATGTGATAATACTAATCTGATTGGTGATGTTTTAGATGGTGGTGTGCCATGGAATATTTTCAACCAAAAAAGTATAGCGTGACGGTTGAAAAACACTAACTTAAACAACTCATATCATGCAAAATTTACTTTATTGAACTTTTAACCATGTTATAACATTGCTCCCTCATCAAAAACCTGGAGTTGTATTTAGCTTCATTCACGCTATTTTATTTAATGCTGTTTAGTAAACCCTCTCCAGCAGTCACCTCCAGTCTCTCGCTCTAAAACCTACAAATCGAGTTACCGTAGAATGCCGACTATTGAGTGCTCCTGAGTATAAGCCGCACCAGCCATATTTACAAAGAAAAACAACTTTGTACATATATAAGCAGCGGGTGTCCGCGTTGAGACATTTACGTTGCGGGCCATGCTGGTCCGGGTAGAGGCGCGCACGTGGCAGGGGCCGCACGTGTTTTGTAACATGCGCGCCACGGCGAAAGAGTGCGGTGTGCAGCCAGTGCTGTGCTGTTTTCCTCCTCATCCTCATCATGTGGGCCAGCGTCAGCGGAGGAACAGGCCCGTCACATTGATGCAGGTAGAACACTAAACAGTAGTTACTTACTTATTCTGCCTATAAACCTCTGCTCAGAACTTAGTTTACGTAACTCCGGTTCCACACGTGGGCCGTTTGGTTCGTTGGGACATACATGCGCGGTCGGGTCAAATCATGCAGCAAATGACTCAGAGTCAGCCACTGGAGTCAGCCACGCGGGGGCGGGTACTGTTCCGTTCGGGTCGAATGTGACTGGTTGGGTTCGGACAGTACATGCACGGGCTCAGGCGGGTCGGGCTTGAATTTTTGAGCCCGATCTAAACTCTACCCTAGAGGCTGTTCGCGGAAAAATACATAAATTAGCCGCATCGCTGTATAAGCCTCAGGGTTGAAATCATGAGACAAAAGTAGAGGCTTATAGTCTGCATTTTACGGTAGAAATCTGCGGTTAATAATGGACTCAGACTTGAACTTTGACAGCCACATCATGTCAATAACATCAGCAGCCTTTTACCACCTAAAATCAAACATACAGTGTAGTGTGCCTTGTATATTATGAACTGTTGTAAATCCGCCCTCTCTTCAGCTCAGCGACACAGAACTCCCTCATCATCATCGACGAGCTCGGCAGAGGCACCTCCACGTACGACGGCTTCGGTTTGGCGTGGGCCATCTCTGAGCACATCTCCTCAAAGATCGGCTGCTTCTGTCTGTTCGCCACGCACTTCCACGAGCTAACGGCACTCTCCAACCAGCAGCCCACCGTCCACAACCTGCACGTCACGGCGCTCACCTCCCACGACACGCTCACCATGCTCTACAAGGTCAAACCAGGTAAGAACCGACACCAAAGCTTTATCTACATTCAAGGAAGGAAAGGAGTTGCTTCAGATGTAGGCCGTCCTCGTAAAACGCTCAGATCGTGCACCAAACTCTCGTGTTGAGCAGCCGAAAGACTTAAAGCAGAACTTCAGCGACAGAGCTCCCCCTGCAGGTCTCTTGTGAAAATACATCGCAAGTAAAAAGACACTAAAGCTTTTTCTTTTTCTTTTTTATTGAAATAAGGAAGTACAATCGCATACATTTAATTTCATGCCGGCAAATATAAAAAAAGAGTCAAGGTTTTGCAGAAAGAGCAGGGGACGACGATGGGAACTTCAAACGCCCCATCACAGGGGACAGATTAGACGTCACATTTCACTAAAATTTTGTGATGATTATATTTAAGATTTTACAACACATTTTGCCTGTTTGTCCCGTTTGACATAACGATCATAATGTTTAAAATGTTAGTTCCTGGTTGAACACGGGCAGCAAATATCACTGAACTGTTACCCAACAACCATTTTGAAAAAGAGGGCCAAAATCCATATAAATTACAAGAATTATGATTTGACAATAAATAATAGCTGATAACACTTTTCTTTTGTTGAATGACTGTTTAAACTTTAAAATTTCCTATAATTTAAAACTTTTATCAAAATGTCTTCACAAACTCCAACGTCATAGATGTAAAACTATGATAAATATTTACTACAGGTGCCCTTCCACCAAACTAAGTCAGAATGAGACAAACATGAGAACCTGTCCTGTTGACCTTATTCTGCCACGTCCACTTTTGCCGTTTTTTGCACTTTTGTTGTAAACACACTTCCGTTTGACGAGAACTCCGTTAAATCTAATGACGAACGAGGGACAAGTCTCGCTGTTATGTTAATGTTACATAAAGTAGGTTGATTTGTGTAAAATGTTTAATGAACACGAGCAACAACAAGTCACAACGCAACGATTTCCTGGTCAGTCTGAAAACTGCTTTTTAGTCCATGTAGAACTTATTTTCTGTTGAGCTCGTCTGCTCCATGTAAACTAATACAACGGAAACAAGACGGCGGCGCATAAGGCAACTTCAGGAATAAGGTGAATAGTCTTTAAATGTTACTTAGTTCAGCTTTAACATGGGTACACTGGGTCCTTCAATAATATTTTACTAAATTATTTAAAAGGTGTTTGGTGTCAGTGTTTGTTGTTTACTCTGTTGTGGAAGTTATTATGATACTAATCCATTTCCGAGCCTTAGTGAGTTATGAAATAGAATGAGGTTTATTCTTTGTGACCTTTGTTACCTGAAGTACAAAGCTTCACATGAATACAGAGTGTCTTTGTTCACAGGCATTTTTTAATTAACTTTAACGCTCAAGGGCAGATGTACAGGTTTGTTGGTGGTGAAAGGTGATACTGTATGTCAAAGTAGAACTAAGGAACATTTTTACCTTATTAAACACCTTCATTAGTCTGTCTGGTGGTTGTAAATGTATTTCCGGGCCGTTTGAAGCCCCCGCTGTCGCCCCCTGCTGTCTCTGAGCGGAAAACCAACCTAAGTTAAGATAAGAGATCCTTTATTTGTCCCACAATGGGGAAATTCCACTGTTGCAACACACAGTTTAGGACATGAATGAATGAAATAGGCGCATGCAATAAAAATAGGATAAATAATTACTAAACATGGTAATAAAAATACAAAATAAAGTATAAGGTATAAAGTGCACACTCTTATTTACAGTAGGTGGCTGTCTGGGGATAAATAGTAAAAATGGCAAATAAAGTGGCTTAAGTGTATTGTTATATACAGTAAGTGACTAACCTTGCAACTTTCCTGACGCTGACCCGAAGACAACTTTGCTGAGAAACCTTGGCTCTCTTTTTTATATTTGGCGACATTAAATGTTTTTATATGTGATTAAACTTCCTTATTTCAATAAAAAGGAAGGGGGAAAAAAAAAAGCTTTTGCCGTCATTTTACTGGGAGTGTACGTTCACAAGAGACCAGCAGGTGGAGCTCTGTCGCTGAAGTTAATGAGTTCTGCTTTAATGTGACGGCAGAAAGACAGATTTCTATATCACAACAGAAAGATCAATACATTTCCATTACAAGTCAATTAATTGTCGATGGAGTCTTAGTCTACCATCATATTTATTAGCTGACTAATTATTTCATGGGATTTATAAAGATTTTTATACATCACAACAGAAAGAAAAAGTCATAGAGTGATTTAGTTTGAGATCTGTTTGTAAATTGTGATTTTAATCTGCATTTGTACATAAAAACACTTGTAGTTTTCTGTATTAATGTAATTGTATGAACTCCTGTGAGCTTGTGTTGTCAGTGCACTTTGGGTCAGAGTTTAAAGATACTTAATAGTTTGGAAATCTTATCAGCGTCACCCTCTTTTTGTCACAATCGACACACAGAGAACGTCTTCAGTCGACTAAGATTTCTTTACAGCTACAGCCCTAGATTTCAGCTGTGTGCAATCATATTAACTTATCTTGGGACAGGATAAATTAATCAGTTTGCCAAATATTCTGCGGTAAATTACGCATGTTTCAGTGATTTTGGTCAGTCATCTGGGTATTTAGTAGTACTCACATGACGCTCCGATTACTTTAGCTCCAATGGCGAAGGAGAAAATGTCCCATCTGTGATCAAACACTGAATTTGGGAGATTGTAAAATGTGTAGTATGAGCAGGAATTGGTGTTAAAAGTATTGAAAATCAGATATTAATCAATACTATACTTCTTTTTTCCAATTCTAAGTAATGTATTATCATATTATAGCCAATATGAATGTCTGATTGTTTGATTATGCGTCTGTCATTATTTTATTGATGCCAAACCTGAAAAATTGCTGCACAACAAGCATAACTACGACTACAAATAACGTCAACTGAACTGAAACTCGTATCAATACTAAAATATCACATAAACAGGACAAAATGTTACCTTTCCTGAACAGTTAACTATGGTACTTTTAGCGGCATTTGTACATTAAAGGTCCCATAACATGCTAAATCGACTTTTCAGAGGTTTTAACCTTCCTACAGTGCTATTTGGGCCTCGTATGTTGTGCCCAAAGTGTTTTTTTGATTGATTCCCGCATGTTTTCGCTAGAGAACTGTCTTTTCCGTCCCCCTCGGCTGAGCAGCAGACGGGGGCTCCTCACAAGGATGACGCGGCTTCACCAGGATGACGCAGTGTTTAAGCCACGCCTCCGGGAAGCGCACAGCCACAAGAATAAAAACAGCTAATGCTAATGCTACACAGTAATTACACGATGGATACGACAGATCGAAGAGTTAGCTTGTTATTTACCAAACGGCAGCGTCCGTCGTCGAGGTACTGGAGCACGTCAAACTCCAGGTCAGATCCAGGACGTAGGACTCAGCACGACGCACCGTCAGGACGGATAAAAGGTTTATTCCTGTGTTTGTGTATCGCTGTTTACCGGAGCACACGGCGCATGCGCAACATCTCCGCTCTAGGCTTTGTCGCGGGTTGGGCGGGGGATGCGCGCGGGTTGGGCGGGGGAGGCAGCCTGCTCTCTGTTCGGGGGGGGTCAGATCTCAGAGTGAGCCGTTTGCTTTTGCAAGGAGGGGGGCCAGTCCAAGAAATGGGTGTTTTTTGGAAACTGTTATGTTATGGATATTGTACAACGCAAAAATGTATCAACAAAGCCCTTAGAATAGACTGTGTAAAGGGCAAAATAGCAGAATATGGGACCTTTAAACTTAAATTAAAGTGCGTATGACAGGTTTTTATAATTTTGTAATTTGGACTTTATTTAATGTGTTAATACCTATAAAAAAAAAAAAAGTAGATTTACACCAATCAGGTTGCTGTTTGTGGAGAAAAGTTGAAAAATCTGTTCAGGAAGTAAACAAAATGTAAACAAAACTGATGACATCACACTGGGGAGACAAAGATTATGCATAATTTACACAAAAGAAACTACTTTTGAACCTTTAAACATTAAAATGAAGGTGTTCACGTGTGTTTTTCTTTGTCACATTAAAACATTTCTGACATAGATGATTTTTGGTGCACTGTACAGAATGGTTTCTAGGCAATTTCCTGTGTGATGTCATCATTTACAACCAGGAAGTAAAACAAAAAACTATAAAGTTACTAATCCAGGATAAAATCTGTAAAGTATTTTAGCAAAATTTGAAATACATTTATCTTAACTGCATTTTAGTCAAAAAGTAGTGTAAGGTTAACGATTTGAAACCTCGTAATCATTGAAATGGATGGGTTTTCCACATCCAACAAGTGTTTTAGAACTTCAACGTTGAAAAAGTAAACCGTCTGACCGTATTACACAAACGAAACGCTTCAGGAAAATGGAATATGGACTTGTACGAAGGTCTGGTTAGTCCCTTAACAGTTCCTTGTCTTTTTAAGCTGCTGTTGTGTCATTTTTAGTCGTCTGTGGCAATATTTTTGTTGAATTTGATGAGTAGAGTGAAGTTGTCCATTACTTTCCATTGTAGTTTGCCCCCAAAACTGTGAGAATGTTGTAATCCGTAAATCTTCTCCGCTCTTACACTTGAATTTCACGTTTATTGTTTTTAAAATGTCAGTGCTAATCTTTAGGAATCACTCAAATTCAAGTCAGTCGTCGTTATAAAAAGTGAAATGATCTGTGAGAGTTTTTTTTCATTATTGTACAGCAGACATTCCACAACGACCTGCTGGCGTCGACGCTCTTTGTTTGTGTTTCAGGAGTGTGCGACCAGAGTTTTGGGATCCACGTGGCGGAGCTGGCCTGTTTCCCGGCGGCGGTGGTGGCGGCGGCGAAGGAGAAGGCGTCCGAGCTGGAGGAGTTTCAGGAGCTCGCTGCAGAAGAGTCCGAGGAAGAGCCGCAGACCAAGAAGAGACGCACAGAACAACAGGTAAACATTTACACACTATTTATGCTACAAACCACTGAGCATCAAGAATTAACAGGGCTGGACGACGCTGACAAAAATTAAATATCTCCACAACAATGTTCAGATAAGATTAGGTTAATACAACAAAATTGTGCTAAAATATGTCTTTAAACATATGACCATATATCAGGGCTATTCAACTTAAGGCCTGAGGGCCAAATCAGGCCCTTCTAGGGTTATGATCCGGCCCTCAACCCAAAAATATAGAAAATATTTTATCTTTTGTTATTGGTTTTGTCCTGGTTTAGACCTGGATTAGACCTGGTTTTGTTCTGCTTTAAACTTGGTTTAGACTTAGTTTAGATTTAGAGGTTTAGTTTAGTCCTGTCTTTGGTTATTGGTTTAATCTTGGTTTATACCTGGTTTAATCCTGGTTTTGGTTATTGGTTTAGACCTGGTTTAGTCCCGGATTAGACCTGGGTTAGACCTAGTTTAGTCCTGGTTTAGATCTGGATTAATCCTGGTTTAGTAAATTCTGGTTCAGTTCTGCAGATGTTGTTAAAGCCTTCTGAATTTTTTTCATATTTGAAAGGCGTTTTCGGGCCTTGAAGACAACCATCCTGGCCCTCTGTAAAATAAAGTTGAACAGCCCTGCCCTTTAAAACATTTTTTTTTTTTTTACTATAAACGATATGCTCAATATTCAAATTTTACAAATCTTCAAAACAATTATCACAATGTTTTCTAAATTTTGATATATTTCCCATCTAATCTTTGGTAGAAATAGATAAAACCTCATATTACGGCACTTTTCAGTCCTCTTTCAAACGTTAATGCTCCTGGGAGTCTTACAAATCTCAAATTTTAAAATAATAAATATATAATCACAATTGCAAAACATAAAAATTGCAATGACTTTTATTCCCCAAAAATTGTTCAGCCTTTGCTTCACCTTTTGAAGAAAATGTCCACATGAAATACTGATATTGGAACACACAGCTTTGATTTTATTTTATTTACACAGTTCTGTTAGCAGCTGTTTTAATAGTTTTTCTATATTAGCTGTTTTTTTTCCAGCTCTAGCTACTGATTTTCTTGTTAAAAATGTTTATGGGAAAAGGTTAGAGCCAAAAAGAATTTAAACAATGGAGTAAAAAGTCACATTTAGACGCCATTTACACCTTCATAATTCAGCATCGAGTGTTTCTTGGAAGTTTGCAGATATTTACTGTGAAAGAGTTGATGATGAAACCCCATGACGCGTCTGAGGAAAAAAACAATCACTGACACAATTGAACATCGAAACATTGGAAATCGTTTGGATCCAGTCTGCTCTTGTGACGTGGAGCCTACAGCAGACGGCTACGAACAATACACATTATATTTGGGATTTCACTGATCTGATCAAAACACAACTCACCAAACTTGAGCTGTAGTCGACTAAAGACGTGCTCTGTGCAGCGATGTGTCGATTATAGTTTTAAAAGCCTTTAAACTTGGGCTGGACGATATGGTGATGAAACTCGACTCGTGAGCTGGTCCCTGTGACAATCTGCTGTCTTTGTGGAATCGTCGTGTCGTGATTCACTGTTTGTGTCTTTAATGCAGCTGTCTGTTCAAACACACTTTTTCTCCTGTTGTTTAGCCTCTGAAGCCTCTGAGCAGATGACTTTATTCACCTCTTAAAGGCCAGAGCTGCACAATTAAACCAAATCCTCACAAAAATTGCAATTTTAATGGATGCAATTAGTAAATTGCAAAGGCTGCAATTTTTGAAGTGCAATAATTTCTTCCACAAACAACAAAATGTCTTGCTTTGATTAAAAACTGCTAACGATGTAGTTTGGATTTGTACAAACATGTTCTGAAACAAGCGACAAAAACGTGCCTACAAACAACAAACGTGACTCAATGCAACATAAAGTGACCAAGACGTGACTAAAAGCAACAAAATCGCGACTAAAAGTGATAAAAACGCGACTCAGTGTGACAAAAACTGCCTTCAAACAACACACACAATTCAATGCACCAAAACGTGCCTAAAAGTGGCAAAAACACGCGAGCAGCCCATAGGAAAGCGCGGAAAGCTAGTTATGGCATGACATGCAATAACTGAATTTTGCTGTGTGTAAATGTAAAGTTTATAAGTTCAGCCACAGAAGCGAGACAGGGCTCTTTGGGCTCTAACTCTTGTTGGTTACCCTTTGACATGGATTTTGTTTAAGAATAATAGCTTAAAGTCTATATGACAGGTTAGTCTACACCTTTCACTAAAACGTAGTGAACATGATTATATTTAAGATTTTACTGAACATTTTGCCCATTTATCCTCAGTTTGACAGTGTTTGTAATGTTTGCCAGGACATTTCCTGGTTGGACATGGGCAGCAAATGTGACTTAGTTGGAGCTAATTCTACAGCTCTTTCCTAGCAACCATTTTGAAAACAAGGGCCAAAACCTATATAAATGGTACGATAGGTTTGATTTTACATATAATGACACCCAATAACAACTTTATTTTGTTGAATGGCAAGTATCAAAAACTTGTGCCAGTTGTGTGTAAATTTGTGTAAATTGTATTTTTATTTTTCATGGCCCGTGGCTTTTTGATGACTTACATTTATTTTTCAAAATGTATTCACAAACAACAACTTTACAGATGCAAAACTATTGTAAATAACTGCAACAGGTGCCCTCCCACCAAACTAAGAACATTTTGAGAACCTGTCACATAGACTTTAAATGTCAACTAGAGGGGGAAAAAATCCAGTATCTATCATCATTTAAAAAAAAAAAAAAAGTTGTTAATTGTGATTTTGCCCCATTTGATATGACTCAATTTGCTCACCCACTGTTGTGTGTTTCAGGTTGGTGAAGACCTGATCATGGACTTCCTGGAGAAGGTGAAGGCACTTCCTGTCTCCAACATGACCGACGCAGCAGTGAAGACTAAGCTGAGGAGGATGAAGGAGGAACTGGTGAATAAAAACAACAGCTACATCTCAGAGATTCTTAAAAGATGTGTTTCTGTTAAATAAGTTACTGATGTTTTACTAAAGCAGCAGAATGTATAGAAAAAAAGTTTTGTATCTGTTTCAATAAAGAAATAAGTGTTTAAACTCGTACTTTTTTCATGTCATTTTAAATATTTAGTACAGTTGACAAGTTGGAGAACTACGGCAACGTATTGCATTCATTTGAATAATAAAAGTTTCTGTTTTAACGAGAAAAGTAAGTGTTTTATGAGCAAAATACGGTGTTTCACCAGGGCTGTAAGTTTAGGCGGAGCTGGCTAGATGCTACTACCGAGGCGCAAATGTACGATTTAGCCAGTTTGATACGCTTTTATTTTTTTTACTTTTATTAAAGTTATTTTATTCAAATGAATGCAATACATTTCCGTAGAGAACAAATACTAATTATTTTATTTCTATGGAGTTCAACAGTGAACCCCCTGGGATCAAGTGCATTTTGGGGGGGAAAAGTTTCAAAGTTTGATTTAGGCTAATCAGCTGTGGTGAGTAATGTAATGAGCAAAGACCTATCATTCTATTTAAAACTGCCAAGTTATTAAATAATTTTACCTTCTTTTTTTTTACTGGAATTAACTGCATTAGACTTTAGTTACCACAGAGCTGCTGAGCCTCTGTCGGGCCTTTTAACTCATTCAAATTTTAATTTTTTTTTTTTACTATGGAAAAAATTAGAAATTTACTTCCAGCCCCACAGCCAACTTTGAAGTGGACAGGGCTGGTGAGCTCCATATAATAAAGGCAAACTGCATAACCTTTGCTTAAGTTACTCTTTTCAGTGCCATCTAGTGTTTTCATTAGTCAAATGCAGTTAAAAGAATCCAAAAGGCAAGACTTTCATGGATCAATACCCAAACCTGTCGCAAAAAGTGCGAGTCTGCTTCATATCCTTTTTGAGCCCTATACTTTTTCCCCTGGCTGTTTTTTTTTACTGCAAATGACAAACTACTGAAATGTCTGGTCAGAAATGGACTGGAATGGGCTCATTTTGAAGCGTTAAAGTGTAAGACATACCCAAGAATCAGTCTTAGACGGTTGAAAAGGGGTTTTTTGTGCTTATTTTATAAACAAAAAATTTATATTTAAATACTAAAACACGGGACAAAACTAGAACCAACTCATGATTGGATCCATAGACTGAATAAAAGCAAGACATTTATATTTTTATGCTCAGTTTAGTTTTTTGGATTCATTGTAGTCATGCATCCTCCTTTGGATTGTCCTGTGGCTTGAACTGACTGCAATGTTTTGTGAAGAAGAAAAAAATGTTAACCGTTTCCCCCGTTACTTTAATGGGAACAGAACCTAATTGGTCCTAATCAGTTAATCAGTTGTATGGTAACAGACTGAGGGTTTGCACTGACACATTACTGCCTCTTTTGACTCTTTCAAACATAGAATTTTTCACAAATGCTGACAAAATTATTACAAGTACTGGCACCCTCGAGTGGTACAAGAGCAGAATAAACCAAAACAGAGTCAATGTTTTTATGATTTATGTGCTGCTACATTTTCCACTTTGCCCCAGGTCATCCTTAAAAAAGAGGTCTTAATCTCAATGGGTTCTTACCTGGTTAAATAAAGGTTAATAAATAAAAATAATACCGTTCATTATACTGTGCTTTACTGGTGTAGACATAAGAAATAAGTGTGGGATGTGTGGGGATTTTACTGTTACTCGAAACCATGACTGGAACATTTTGAAATCCTTAATTCATTTTCATTCTTATCTTCAAATATTTGGCCAGCGTTTGAAAAAACAAACTTTCCGAATAGTAAAGTAAAGCTACGTGACCAAAACAGCCAAATGAAAAACTTAACATTTAGGTTATTTCTTGTGACTTTAGATTTAAATAGAATAGAATTTTTGCTTCTAAAATTCTCATGTTTATTTTTGTATATTTGCAATTATGTGTGTCAAGTGACTGACTAGTTTCCATAGCAACAGAAAATTGAACTGAGCAAGAGTAAAGACGTTTCAACACTCGTTTGTCCAGTTAGCAAAAAAAAAAAAAGGAAAATGTAGTAATTAATGGAGTAAAATTAATGTGATTATTTAGATATTGGGATTTCTTGTTTTTGCTTCTAAAATTCTCACGTTTATTTTTTATTATTTGCTATTTGTAAATGTGTCAAGTGACTGACTAGTTTCTATAGCAACAGAAAATTGAACTGAGCAAGAGTAAAGACGTTTCAACACTCGTTTGTCCAGTTAGCAAAAAAAAAAAAGGAAAATGTAGTAATTAATGGAGTAAAATTAATGCGATTTAGATTTTGGGATTGCTTGTTTTTGCTTCTAAAATTCTTACTTGTATTCATTTATTTAAATTGACAATTATAATGTGACTTAAATATTCACGATTATTAGCAAACCAGGTTATGTTGATATCCCTCGTGCGACAAAGCAACACGAGCTCCTCCTCAATACAATACATGATGCATTAGCGCCCTCTGGTGGTTCTATGGGAGATGTGCCTTTGTTCATTTTTTGCAAATGAGTATTTAAATTAGGATTTCAGGCCAGTTGACTATTTTTGTCAAAACAAATCACTTTCACTGAGTGTGCATTAATTACTTGTTTCCATTTCATATTTTGTGTCCTCGTTCTGCACAAACGTCGGTGTGAAGTTTACTTTAGCATGGTGTCTGACTGTGTTTACCATTCGGAAGTAAAACAGAATTCATCCATGCAGACAATTTAACTGTTTATGAATAAGAAGATTAATTACAGAGAGGTATTTGTCAAACTTTATTGTGATTAAAGTGAGCAATTCAAACCCACTATAACCTTTTAGCCTTTGTAATGTGCAGATTGTCTTCTATTCTCATTTTTTTCTCATTCACCTGCTTTAACGATACAATGCATGATGTAAACAGCATTTATCTAGACAAGAATAAATGTTAAGGGAAAATATTATGCATTTTTATATTGTTATTAGCCTTTGAACGTGCTCTTGAGTTGAGTACTTCAAGTTTTAGATGAAAAAATGAACAGCTGTATCTCTAATTGAGTTTAGGCGCCATCTACTGGCTGCATAGTCCTTACACAAGCTGAAAATATTATTACACAAGTGAAGAAAAAACGTGAGTAGCCTAATAGTTGTAGTGATCGTGTTTAGACTCCAGAAATGCTCAGAACAAGTCTAGTAATGATTCAAAACAGAAGGTTCTCAGATAAATGACGTCAAGTATCGGAAAAATGCCACTGATTGAGGGAGTTCAGCAGGGAGTGTTTTTGATGAAGGAACAATGTTAGAACAGGGTTAAAAGCTCAAAAAAGTCAATTTTGCATAATATTTGTTCTTTAAGTCGGGTAAAGGGACTAACAAAACAAAAACACAAAAGTCTCTGACCTATCGTGCCGTATAAACTCTACGTCTTGGCCTTGGGGACACCTCATCATCATTATCCCCGTTATCACTATCCCCAAATAAAGCCTTAAGTGACTCCCAAAGAAGAGAAACAGACACCCCTGGAGTTCTGCTGGTGCTCAAAGAGAAGTCAGTGTGTCCAGAAACAAAACTGACAAAGTTATTATTAGACAATAAACGAACATTGAGCCGCCAAAGAGGATGAACGCTCTTACGCCAGATGAATTAGTCGAAAGTAAGTGGCGGAGACGTACGCCGGGCTGCGTAACACACTGACACAGTAAAATCCCAAACAGTGTCACTCTAAATGTGAAATATCGTTAAAAACAGGAGCTACAATGAATAATCAGCAGAATTACACACTTTTTCAGTCAGTTAGTGATGATTATTTCACTCCCTGGACTCCAAATCTTATCAAAAACCAATAAAAAGTTTCTCAAAAGTTACACGCGATAAATATGTAGCGCCAAAAATATTGTTCTTTCTATCACACACTGAACAATAAGTCGATATAGTAATTATCGACCTAGAAATTGCATCGAATACAATGCTCCCGAGGGGAAACAGACCAAATGTATTAAGCAAGTTATTAGAAAAAAATAAAAAGTGCACATTTTCATCTATTAATTAAGAAATTAATAATATGTTATTGTTGACCCAATTATTATACTAAAGTGTTATTGCACACTTATGTTCTTCTTAAAGACAATAAACTGTATATATATAACTAAAGAAGACATAATGAACGTTGGAATAAAGTGTTGTTATTATATTTGATGTTTTTATTGTTCCAAATGAGATATGTGTGGGCTGAAGGCCTGATTGTGCATTCGTAGCCAACATGAAAGGATTGTTTGTGGAAATCTGAGATAAATAGGGATTTTGTCTACATTAAAGTGCCATCTTTTGTGTTTGTTTTTTCATTAAACGTTTTATCCAATTTAACAGTCTATTACGATTAAGCCTCCTTTTTCATTTAATAGAATGTGTCTGTTTAGATAATGCGGCTTTCCTTTCCAAATGAAGTTAAAGATGAATCAAAAACGTTTATAACTTTGTGACTTTTTGTCTAAAACATACTATTCTTTGTAAAACCTATGTTAGGTCAATTTTCCTTTTACAGAAAAGAGCAGTAATAGTAGTATTGGTGGAAGTGGATTTAGAGATTCAACAAATCCAATATTTCTTCAGTTACAAAATGTGAAATTGAATGAATTGGTAGAGTGTAGTATTTTAAGAGAGATTCTGTACTCCTCCCTCTCAATGGTCTAAAACATAAGAAAAGGACATTATTACACAATTAGTGCTAAATGCAGTTCAAAGTAGAGCAGCAAGAATAAAAAAAAGCATACTTATCAAAACTTTTAAAAGTGCTATAATTGTCTCCGTAAAACACCAAAACGTCTCTGCGTTTCCATGGCGTCTTGTTAAGTGTAAAAACCTGCTAACCCTAACACTTTGACTTCCACAAACATGTTCTGAAATCTGCAGGAGATTCTTGTATTCATTTAAACAGTTCATGATTCATTGATTTAAATTTTATAAATGAAGGTTGATTTTTATAAAATATGTTTAGCAAATCACAATTGCAAAAAATGAACAAATAAAAATAGATCAAATAGAAAAATGTTACGTACCACTGGAACAAACGTCAAAAACTTAACGACCACCTGAAAAAAAAAAACAGAACATCATTAAATACCATGGAAAATGTACTTTTATGGACATAAAAATGATCAAATTATATCTTTTGGTTTGTTTGTTTTGTTGAGCATTTCACTCTGACTCTTTTTAATAGATTTAATTGACTTAATGTAAGAAAAAAAAAAGCTGAATGTATGAAACAGTCAGATACAATTTTTAAAAAGTAAAAAAATACTCACTAAATGAATAAAAATGTCTAGTCCAAAATTTCTAAATAAAGTAATAAATAAATGACGGCAACTGTCCCCGTTTGTCGTCATTCTTTAAACCCACGGACTGCTTTACTTTTAATGTTCCACCGATAGGCATTAACCCTTTCCCTTTGCCCCATTCATGATAATGCGGCTCAGTCATGGAGAATTCAAAATGGCCGCGGGTTAGCCCCCACCACTCCCCCCTCGGTGGGGAGGCGGGGGGAGGGCGACTTTGGGGCGGCCTTTTGCTGACGTACTGCTGTCGTTGCCCCTATGCTTACCGCCCACTCGTAGGTCTATGGCTGCGCCCTGACATTTCCGGCGCGTAAAGCCCGCCTTCTTCATTAGATATGCATGAACTTTAAAAAATCACAGCGGCTAAACCAGCCTGGTTCAAAAACATTCACCCCCCTCAGCGTTGTCACAGAGCCGTAAGCTAACGTTTGAGACCAAAGCCGTATTTTGAGCCAGGCTCTAAAGTAGGTTTAGAAACGTCTAACTCCCCATTGACTTGCATTGAATAATTCTACTTCTGCAGCGGCCCCTAGCGGTCAGCAGCAGATTGCAAACATGGCAGCCTGCAGTCGGCGGCTCAATTTGAGCGCGGTAGCCTTGCCCACTGATCCTACCCTATGAAAAAATTAATCACTTCCTGTGGTTCCACCAACCATGGAGCATCTGTGCCCATTAATAACTCAACCTCTGAATCTATACTTGGGACGTTCACTTCAGAGAGATATGAAAATTATGACAAGTGTTGAGGTGTTACTAAGCTACTACCAGTAACTGGCATTCTTTTCTGTGTGAGCACCTCATGTAGGGGATAAAAGTCATTACTCTCCACACTTGACACCTCCAGACCACGGAGAGAGAAGGCTGGGACCACAGATTCATGGCCCATTGTGCGCAAGAGGAAGGTGGTTCTTTTACCGGTCCACTGCAGCCTCTGCATGAGCTGTTCAGAGCAGAAGGTGGCTGAGCTCCCAGGATCCAGAAAGGCGTAGGTCTCAATGCTTCCTCCTGGAGCCTTGATCTTCACTGGGAGAATAGACAGAGCACAATTGCCTGCTCCGGCCCCTGTATGCCCACATGTTTTGGGTTCCTCCTCTTCCTCCTCCAGTCCCTGAACAGTCCTGGAGAATCTTCTGTTTGTGTGGAGGACGGTGGGGTGCATTTGCTTACAGGCGATGCATGTGAGTCTCTGTTCACACTCCCTGCTAATGTGACCAACACACAAGCATCCAAAGCAGCGTCTCTCTTCTTTCAACCATTCAATCTTCTCCTTATGTTGTTTTATCCTGAACAGCTTACATTCATCTAGTGAGTGACCACCAGCACAGAAGATGCAAACACCAGCAACGGTTCCAGGTACCTTGATGTCCTCCTTCTGCTCCATAGACGTTACTGTGGTGGCAAACACATTTCTGTTCCCTCCGCTTCTCGACTGAGAGCTGGATCTAGAGAGCGGCTGAGAGTCTTGAATGTTGCCAAATATTGGATCGGACAAGATCTTCACACAACGTTCAATAAATATTACTAGATCTACAAACGTCGGTCTTTTATTCATTTCTTCCATTATTTCATGCACTGTTGTTCTCCATTGCTCCTTCAACTTGAAAGGAAGTTTTGAAATAATAGTCCTCATATTTTGTGATAAATTCAGTTCTTCCATGTACTTGAGGTCTGTCATGGCATTGAAACAGCCCCGCAGGAACAGAGAATAGTCTTGGAGAGCCTTAGCATCCTCGGACTTAATTGATGGCCAATCCAAAGCCTTCTTCAGATATGCAGATGTGATCTTGTATGGGTCTCCAAAATGTTCCTGCAGAAGTCCCTTTGCTTTAGCAAAACATTCTTCCGGGGCCATATGCTGACAGCTTTGCACCAGATCATGGGGTTGGCCACGAGTGAACAGTCAGCCTGTCCTGCCTTCTTCTCCACTCCTTGTTCAAACGCCTTCATGAAGGATCTGAAACTCAGCGGATCTCCATCAAACGTAGGAATATTCCTTGGTGGTAGAGAGAGAGCAAGCTGCTGTTGGACCAGTGTTGCTGTAATTTCGTTTTGTTTCTGCATGATGGCCAATATGCCAATGTGAAATCACAGGTTGATTGTCCATTGTTATAGATGATTCCACCATTTCTCTTGTAGGCTGATACTCACTTGCCGGTGGATTTAAGTAACAAACTCCTACCTTTCCCTCCTCTGTTCTGCATTTGTGGAAAGTGTGTTCAGATAAACCTTCTTTCTCCTCAGCAGCCTTAAGCACAGCCAGCCTAGCAGTAACAGCAGCTATCTGAGCCTCCATGTCCAGCTGCTCCTTTCTCCTTCTCACTTCTGCCCGTTTCCCCTCTAGCTGCTCCTCCTGCTCATCTAGTGCATGTCGCTTTTTTAAAGCTGCAGCCTTTGCCTCCAATGCAGCACGTTCTGCTTTAGCTATTATATGAGCTGAAGATGTACTTGATATGTTTGATGCTCCATAAATACTTTTATAGGTCACATTTAAATGACCAACGTTAGATACACTGTCATTGGGCCCAACATCATCCGTATTTAAATTGTCATCAATTTCACTGATTGTTTTTCCATACCTTAAAAGCCACTCTTTTGTTTCCGTAATGCAGTCATTAATCATTAGCATTTTAGCCTTAAATCAAATGTTATGTTTTTCACATTCTTCAACTGGTAACAACTTTAGCAAAGATTCATGTACACATTCAACATCATGACACACCTGAACCAGTTCATTAAAGACATCTTGGACCATTAAAGGTTCACAACTATCTATAAAAATCTGAATTGTCCGTTTAATAGTAGAAGCCTTATTTATCAACGATTTTCTATTATTTTGCAATCTGTCCAGTTTATCCGAAAGCCCTTTGGCTGTTAGTTTAACCTTACGTTTCCCAGTCTGTGATTTAGAGTCAATAACGCTGCTAGATCTCACAGCAGGGCGTTCAACAGTTCCAGACGCGACCTCCGAAGCAGCGCGACGCATTTCCATCCGAACCAAAGTTCAGTTCCAAACGCTCACGGCTAACGTGGGCTCCAACGTCAACGATGAAGCTATGGTTTACGTGTACGTGTAAAGTACCTTAGTCCCGTTGCAAAAGGCGTAGTCCAATAATCCACCTGTCCAATATGGCAGCCCGCAGCAGCGCCTTAGCTTAGCTTAGCTCTTGTAGCCTAGATCAGCTCCAACTACGACGGAGTCCTCCTCGCAGTGACTTTTCCACGACTGAAGTCCGCGTCGATCATTCCTCGGTCCTTCCACGAAAAATCCAACTTAAAGTTAGCCAGGTTTTTGACTTATGTAGTGGCCAAACTGAACCTGTGCCACTGAGATGTGCGCAAACACCGGTCGCTATTGTAGCTATCCATGCTTCAGATAATTCCAACAGACGTCTTTCATTGTAAATAAAAGTTCCTTTTTTATTATACACAAAGGTAAAAACAAAACTCCATTTAAACAGCGGTCAAAAACCGTTGGCCCAAACCGGGTCGCACACCTGACTGCGTCATCAGAAGACGCACCTTTATACCGGGCCTGAACCCCCATAGACCCAATACAAGGGCGCCACCCTCAGGCCAACCAAGTGGCAAGAATTGGCTCTAACGCTGGGATTATTGAGTCATAATTTCTTCTGGATAACGCTCGCATGTTTGACACAATGAAGAAGACAAACTCGACGAAATTCAATGCAATAGAGTCTTTATTGTCCAAAAAATAACTTAATCCTTGGTAAAATGTAAGATCTGGGTGGTTCACAGACCACGCAAAAAGCTCCTCTAACAGTGTCCCAGATCATGGCTCCAAACCCACAGAGATCCTCACACGAAGAAAAAACCTCCAGAAGCCCCGACAAAGAGAATGCAGCCCAGTTTATAGTTCTGAATATTCAGGACCATTACCCCCCACGGCTCGGCTCTTTTCCTATAGTTTCCTAGTTCTAGGGCACTACTCCTCCCAAGCACTTTATTATTATTTGAATCCAACTGTGAACTCACTGACCCCCATGATCTCACTATCATGTCCTGACCATGAGCTCACTACTATGTCCTGACCTTTGTTTGAACTCCTGGTACAGGTCCCTCACAGCTGTATTTTCTTGCTGCAGTAGTTACAAGACTTGCCCCTAGTGGCAGCCTCCAGTACTGTCCTAAATGAGCCTCCAGTGCACATGTTGCTCTAGTGATTTCCTCCATGCACTGAGTTTTTTATAATAAGTAAAAGTAGAGTACATTGTAAACAAAATAATAACTCTACTGGCCTTTGCTTTATCTAAAACTTAAGCTTAAACACTGCAAAATAAGCCTTTGGTGTTACACTCTTAAATATTGTTATTATAATGTTTCATACATTTGTGAAGCTTAAATATTCTTCACAGTCCCCCCTTGGACCTCTCTAGAGGACCACACAAAGAATACCAAAAGCTGAACAAATGTAGGTACAAAACCTTAGTTACACAGTGATTAGAAAATAAAAGAAACTATGCAAGCAAAGAATGATAAAGAATATAAAAAACAAAAAATGCAAAAGACAGATGAAGATATCTCAACATTCACCTGCATAAGCCAAATCAAATCACCATCTACTAATTAACATACGCTCCCACTTTAACCCGTTAAGCGCCCTCGTCGCAGTAATGCGACTCTCTTTTTTCAAGTGCAAGGAAAATTATGAATAAATAATAAACCACAAAACATTTCAGTCGTTGATAACAAGCTTTCATAGTTTTATTACACACGTCACATCCGTTTGAAAACCAATAAGGCTGGAAGAAGTACACATGGTTCTCTTGTTCACTACAGCAGACTCTGATTCTGACGGCAATGATTTGCCTGAGAGTGACAATGATTGCTCAAGTGAAGAAGACACGACAGCAAAACAAAAAAATAAAACACAGAGTGGTCGTCTAAGAGGCAGGGCATGGAGAGGCAGAGGCAGAAGTAGAGGTGGTGGAACCTCCCATGACACTAGTGGGGATGAGGGCTGGGAGAAGCTGAGAGAAGTTGTGGATTTTCAAGCGTGGATCAAACCATTTGATATGTCTGTCGGCTGCACTGGAGACAGAGATTTGAGAGATGCCAGGCCAATAGATATTTTATCACTCTTTCTGACACATGAGTTTTGGAAACTTCTCAATGATGAGACAAACAGATATGCAGCCCAGGTCATATCAGCAATGGAGATGAAGCCACATTCCAGATTTTTAGAGTGTTATGATGTATCCATTTCTGAAATGAAAGCTTTCATTGCATTGCATTTGTCTATGGGCCTTGTAGATAAACCTGAAATAGAGGATTATTGGGCAACATTTTGGCTTACACAGACGCCTGGTTTTGGGAGTGTAATGTCTAGAAACAGAATCGAAATTATTCTTCTAGCTTTCATTTGGTCAATAATAACAATTATGTGAGACAAGGTGAACCAGGGCATGATAAACTTTTTAAGTGATTATTCCCAAATTTGCAGCAGTCTACCGTCCACTCAAGGAGCTTTCTTTAGATGAGATGACAATAGCTTTCAAGGGGAGGTCAACACTCAAACGTTACAGTCCCAATAAACCAGACAAATATGGCTATAGAGCGTATGTTTTGAGCAGTTCATGGTATGTTTTGCGTTGGTCCTTGCACACAGGGCAGTACACAGACAATGCCAGCAACATCAGTGCAACTCACACTGTTGTTCGTGAAATAGTAGCTCCTTACACTGGAAAAGGCCACGAAATTTACATGGACAGTTACTATACTTCACCAACAATTGCAAATGAATTATCTGATTAGCTGACCGCTCGTCCCAACTCGCCCAGGCCGGGCTCCAGGGACCCACCATGTGCCAGGACTGAGCCCAGTGCTCCCTGACTGGGACGCGCGCTCGTCCCAGCTCCCCTGGTCACAGCTCCCCTGGTCATAGCTCCAGAGACAGGTGCCCGATTTTGAAGCACCCCAGAGATAGTGCTTCAAAATCACATTTTTGGCACATTCAGGGCCAATAGGACTAGGAAAAAAGGCCCAGAAAAACGGTTTTCTCGTGCTCACAGGTAGAGTACAGTGCCAGGCATGCATAGAACCAGGATTTGTGCACATGTCAAACGTAAAAAATGTCATTCTCAGAAACCGCCTGGGCATCCCTTGGAACGACGCAAAATCTCAAAGTTCGCGTGGGCAGCGTTAACCAGCCCGGGACCCGTTTCTGCACAGCCTCAGGCCCGGCACATAGTACTCCGTACTGACTTTGTGTTTTTCCCCAAGTGCCCAGGGCTTGACTCTCCAGTGGCACAGGCACTTGGGCTTGACCCAGGACTGATGTATGATACTCTGGCCCTGCTACAAGGACACTTTTTCTAAGTGTAGCCCCACGCACAGTGCACTATTTGGGGCTAAAGTAGAGGGAGCAGTGGGGGGTCTGGAGCCCTGTTGGACCCAGTATTGGCACAAATTCTACCCCAAACACCAGTGCATTATTCGAGCTGATTTGGCATGTTCTCTTTTCTTTTTTTTTTTTGTCTTTTCCTCTAAATCCCAATTGAGGCTTAAAGTACAAATATAAAACTTTGGCGCTTAGAGGGTTAAATTAGTAAATATGTAGTAGTACCCATATCTACTGTAACTATTACTACAATTAAAAACACCCTACAAAAGCTACTGAGAGTTTTTAAAAACATTTCTGGACATCAGGGCCTGTAGATCTTCAAAAAACACAAAATAAAACTCCACGTCATTCTTTGATGTTTGATTTGTTTTACTAATGCAACTGAAGTGTTCAAAAATCATGACAGACATTTGAAATATTTGAACAAGAACATATTTTGTCGTAATACAATCGTCTTTAAAAAAACATTCTTCATAAATGTGTTCACCTGTAACACAACAGACAAAACAACATTCATTCAACAAACGGTGAAAATGTGTAACTGAGAATGTGAAGAAATATTGCATGAATTTCTAAACCGAAAAAGAAAAAGTAGAGAGTGTTATTAATATTAAAGGTGCTTTATGTAACTTTTCTGCTGGAGCTAAAACTGGTGTAATAAAAGAATGATTTGGGTAAAACCGTCATCCTCTTGTTGTTTGGAGAAGCCAGAGATAATTTGAGGCATTTTTGTGGAGTTAAACTTCAAAAAAATCAGGCTAAGGATTTGAAATTTACAAATTTTTCTGTAGAAATCTGTGAAAAATGTGTTTAAATACAAGTTTGGTGTCTGTGGGTGCAACTTAAAGGGTGATCTTTAGAAAAAAAAACAGACTTTGAAGTCACAATGTCCCCAATCAATCCATGGAAAGTTCAATTAAATCATTCAAACATCATTTTAAAGTAAAATAGCTCTATTTAAGGCGAAACACTGCCTGTGAATAGGAAAAAAACTAAAATTAAAACATAACATTTTGACACTTCTCCTGTAGTTTACTCACATAAATGTAAGAAACGGCCATAATTGTATATATTTGGGACATTTAAATCTGAAAAACGGACAGAACTAAATTTAAACCTCTTGTTTCATTTTGTACACATATTAGTTGCACCAACATACAGATGGGATTGTGGATTTCTTATATAGTTTTTGAGTAAACTAGATCTGGCTAAAATTGGCCTAAAAATTCAAATTTTGCCTCATTTTTTTGGACTTAAAACTTGAATAATTCAGGCTTAGAATTAGATATCAACAAATCCTTCTGTATGTTCCGTCAAAATCTTGTTGAGTAAAAGATTGTAAAGTTTGTTGTGTGGGATGTGATCTTTATGACTCTGTGGCAGAAAAATGCATTTTAAGGAAACAGCCTTTGAAGTTACAATGTCCCAGAGAAATCTATGGATGAAGTGGATTAAATGAAAAAGTTAATCATTTTTTAATCTTAAGTTTTGCCTGCAGTGTCTCACCTTAAAAGGACCTCAATTAAGAACATATTATTTTGATTTGATCCAACATTATCTACCAATAAAACAAGATATATTTTCTTAATTTAAGCAACATGAGATTTTTTTTCTCCAGATTTTATGTGCAAAGAGTTGTTTTCTTATTTTAGATACAAAAAGTCTTGTTCCACTGGTAGATAACTATACTCGTCATGTTAAATCAACTAAAATCAAAATAAACTTGGATATTACTTTTTGCAGAGTGTGAAGAAGTTTGAAGTTTGTACGTTTTCTCCAATTTCAACAACTTATCGAAAAGTAAACCTTATACAATCTCACAAATGAAAAGGAAAACGCAATTAAACATGAAATGCTCTAAATTGCAAAAGGCAACATTAATATTTGACATTTGTGACATTCTGCAGATCAATAATCAAAGTTCATAAGACGCCAAAATGTCAAGTGAATCCTTCCAGAGTGAATTAGTGAAGTTGGCGTAACATCATCATAACCTTCTCTGTAATTTCACACGTTAAAAACAACAACAACAACTTTCGTCTAATTGATCAAAACACAGTCGACCTTTAGTTCAGTCATATTTATCATTATCTGTGGAATTGCCAGCGGTTTATTTTCATGCCAGCGTTAAATCAAATCATTCCCTTTTGGTTTCGTTAGAAAACGGAAAGTCGGTGACATTTATGGACTTAAAATAACCACACATGGAAAAACATACTTGATGCGGCGGTGTTTAGATGCAAAAGTCTGTGTATCATTCGTAATTATTGTGGTTAGAGGTGGGAAATATGTGAAAATTTAAATAATATTAAAGATAAGCTACATTTTCATATCAAGCATGTTGTTTGAAGCCACAAAAAGCTAATAAAAAATGCTGTAAACGTGAACTTCCAAAAGGTTTAATGTGATTTTTCTGCACTTTTGTGATTAATTTGACTGACATTTCACATTTCTTTGATGATTAAACCTCAAGTAATACATTTAAAGACATGTTTTCACCAAGAGTTGACTATGCTAGCATGTTAGCCGCCTCCCATTCACTTCCTATTTAATCATCTGTGTCTCTTTCTCTGTCACTGCTACTGTCAGATTAAATATTTAAGACTTAAATGTTTGTATGGCCCATCGAGGCAACTGTTGTTGTGATTTTGGGCATTATAAAAATAAATTGATTTGATTTGATTATTCAAAAGCTTTACATGATCCTCGCGTTTTTATTTTGCTTTTGTCTTTGTAACTCAAGATATGATCAATAATAACTGACCGTTCTGGTGCCAGGACAGTTAGCGCGGCTCGTTGCTAAGCGTCCGCCCGTGAAAACCAGGGCAGGAAGGGGCGGGTACATTCTACAAGTTCGCTCCTATTGGCTCTGTGGTTGTAATGAAACACACAGAATTTAGCTCCAAATTAGCCGCTAAAAGTGCTAGCTCTGATTAGCTTAAAGTCCGTGTTTTTCTATCTATTTTTTCTATCTACTTCGTTTGGTGGGAGGGCACCTGTGGTAAATATTTATCATAGTTGCAGTTTGTGAAGACATTTTGAAAAGTAAAAATTAAAATGACAGAGTGATTCCATTTTTGAACTACTTTAGAACTACTTACTGTGATGTCATCAAAAGGCGACGTCTCATTGTAAATAAAGAGACAGTTAACACTCAACTGACTTTTTTACAGTTTAAACAGCCATTCAACAAAATAAAGGTGTTATCAAGTATTATTATTTGTCAAATCATAACTAGTGTGTAATTTAGATGGATTTTGACCCTTGTTTACAGTCTGGTTGCTATGGTAACAGTTGTAGAATTACCTCTAACTGTGTCATATTTGCTGCTCATGACCAACCAGGAAGTAACATTTTAAACTTGACAAAAAACTGTCAAACTGGGTACAAACAGGTAAAATGTTTAGTAAAATCTTAAATATAATCATGTTTTAGTGAAATGTGTTGTCTAATCTGTCATATAGACTTTAAAGGTCCCATATTCTGCTATTTTGCCCTTTACAGTCTATTCTAAGGCCTTTGTTGATAAATTTTTGCGTTGTGCAATATCCATAACATAACAGTTTCCAAAAAATACCCATTTCTTGGACTGGCCCCCCTCCTTGCAAAAGCAAACGGCTCACTCTGCGATCTGACCCCCCCGAACAGAGAGCAGTCAAAACCACTTTGGGCACACATACGAGGCCCAAATAGCACTGTAGGAAGGTTAAAACCTCTGAAAAGTCCATTTTGCATGATATGGGACCTTTAAATTTGCTGGATTGATCCTTCTACAGTCTATTACAGTCACATTTCTATTAGATTGACTACAGGACAGTCCAAAAATACATTGAGATATTCATTCTTGTCGATATCACTCACTGTAAGTTTGTGGTAACAGTTGGCATCTTGTATTAAGATATGTATACTTTGCTAACGTGCTTTCAGCTTTGCAGTGGGTTCATCATTTTCACTTTTCCAGACCTTTTTATTTTACATACCACTGTTTCCAGTCTTATCTCATACTCTACACTTCCAATGTATCGCTCGACCTTCCCTTTCAGAGTCTAAAAAGTGCCAAAACCATGTTCTTATCTTCTTAATGCGTTCATTTGTCTCAACTTTAAGAGTTTGTCCAGATTTAAAGCAATATTATAGAAGTCTGTTTGCATCTGTAACACCAAAAAATGTCATAATCTTCACAAACGTAACCAAGAAGTTGATGCTTTTTAAACATAATAGACCCTAAAATGTAGTTATTACCCTTTGCCAACCACAAACGTAAAAACAAAATCAAAACAGACAAATAAAAGTGTGATTATGTGTTATTCAAAATGCAAACAATGACCTATAATTGTATCTAAAACATATGAATCCAGCTGTTTTATGGGAAAAAAAAAAGAAAAAGGGTGGTTAAAATGTATTATAAGCTCATCAATGGGATTTGGTGTGTTTTGTATGATTATAAAAGTGTATTTATGTGCATTTTGCCTTTAGTTAACTATTACGTTTATGGGAATATTGTTATTACTTTTGACATTTTAGAGCCGTTTGTATTACGTTGGTGGTTTATTACATTTGTTGGTGTTAAAGTCCATATGACAGATTCTCATGTTTCTGACTCAGTTTGGCGGGAGGGCACCTGTGGTAAATATTTATCATAGTTTTACATCTGTGAAGTTGCAGTTTGTGAAGACATTTTGCAAAATAAAAGTTTAAAATTACAGGAAGTGGTGCTGAGTTCAAAAATGGAATCCCTCTGTGATGTCATCAATAAGCGACGTACAGTTGAAAATAAAGAAACACTCAACTGACACAAGTTTCTGACAGTTTAAACGGTCATTCAACAAAATAAAGGTGTTATCAGGTATTATTATTTATCAAATCATAACTATTGTGTAATTTGTGTGGATTTTGGCTGTTGTTTTCAAAATGGTTGCTAGGTAACAGTCGTATAATTACCTTTAGTAACCTTTAAAAACTGTCAAACTGGGGACAAACTGGCAAAATGTTTAGTAAAATCTTAAATATAATCATGTTCACTACGTTTTAGTGAAATGTGACGTCTAAACCTGTCATAAAGACTTTAAAGCATCCAACTTCAACACTGTCCCAATTTACCTTTACCTGAATAAATTAACTTTGAGCCTTAAGTCGCCATCTTATATAATTGTTCCTTCATTAAAAAAATAACTGGAATTGCGTTTTGTTCCATTCAAATTTAAAACGGAGTAAAATCTGACCCTCAGAGCAAGTGTGGATGAAGTTAAATACAACTTATGGTGTGTTTTTGATGAGGAAACAATGTTAAAAAGCTAAAAATAAAGTAAATTTAGCATAATGTGTGTCCTTCCAATCTATTTCTAACTCTTAAACCATTTGCTTTGTTGAGTTTTTCCAGTCTGGGTTGCACTCCTTCTCTTTTGTACCGTCTTTCTTTTAACACAAATGTACCAAGCATCGACAAAACAATAAAAAAACATTAAGAGTGGCGTACATTGCACATTAAATCGAGCTTTTCTGACAGACTTCTAAAGGGATCCCTTCATAAAAACACAAAAAACACAATTTCACAGATTTTCTTGTAAAAAAATTCTCATAAAAATCAAACGTGTTAAAAAAAACTCAACATAATAGTGATCATATTTGTTGCTACGTCGATCAAAGTGTCTGGCACAGTGCACTGCGTGGTAATAAATAGTGATAAATAAAGATACCTGAGCTCAGACTTTGTAGCACCGTTAAAGGACAAAATGAGCACCAAAAATGAACAGCGGCTCCACAGTTCGACTGAGACCGAAAGTTAAGGTTTTCCAGGAATTTTTAGTGCAAAAAGAGTCTTCATAAACAACATTGTCCCGTTAGTCCAGCCTTGTTCCGAGGCTCAGCTGTATTTGATGTTGATCAGACAAGGCTTTGGTAAAGTGGGCGGGTGTTTCGGGCTCGACCTGGAAAAGAAAAAGGTATGTTTATTATTTTTGCAGATTGTCCAACTTATTTAAAGTCAAAATGTCCAAATTTGTGTTGCTAAATGTTAAATAAATGTTGTACTTCATCGTTTTTGTTGTTGCTGTTGTTTTGTTTTGTTCGGTTTGTGTGTATGGCAAGTTTAATGATTTTCTAATTTTGACTTTATTAAGTGTATTAATAACTTTTGAAATATAAATTATTGTTTTAAACCAATCTGGTATCTGTCTGTGGAGAAAAAATTAAATGAAATCTGTTGAAAATTATAAGTAAAGAGATTGACAAACTATGGGGAGACAAAGGTTAATGCAAAATTTACCAAAAAAGAAACTACTTTTTTTTTTTAACCTTTTATACATTAATTCAACGAAATAAAGACATTCAAATATATTTTTATTTTTTGGCCCAGTGTGATGTCATCATTTACAACCAGGAAGAAAAATTAAAAACATGAAAAATTGCTAAACTGGGATACATACAAGAATTTTAGCAATATTTTAAATATATTTATCCTACTTGCATTTTAGTTAAATGAGTAGTTCAACCTGTCATAGGGACTTTAAAGCTGGGTTTCCTGACTTTCCCCGGTAAAGATCAGCCTTAAAGTAGCTCCTACACACGCCAGACTTTACAAACAAAAGAAATTTAACAAATAATTTAACAGTACGTACTATAGGATGTGTTGATATCTAATTCTAACACTGATTTATTAAAATTTTAAGTTAAAAAAATCTGTCGAAATGTGAAATTTTAGACCAGTTTTCAGGCAGATCAAGTTTCCCCTTTGCAATTTTCAAAAAAATAATGTGTAGAAAATGAACCAAGAAATTTTAACCTGGTTCTGTCAATTTTTCAGATTTAAATGTCCGAAATATTTGCAATTTTGGCCATTTTCACACATTAAATGCCTCATTTCTACATGAAAACATGACATGATGAAAAACTTCACGTCACATTTCCACCAGGGGGCAGTCTACACCTGTGTTTTCAAGCTTTTGTGTTGCATAGCGAGACACTGCAGGTGAATAGGAAAAAGTTTCAAATTGATATCTTTAAATTTAAGACTTTTTCCTATTCCCCTGCAGTGTCTCGCTTTATTAAGGCCGAATAAGGTGCAGTTGTTATTTTCCTAAGTGTTTTTAAAGGGGGAAAACCTGTTTGGATGAGGAGTGGGTCGCACAGGCCTCGGCGCTTCACTTTTGGCCCCAAACGCTGCAGCGAGTCCCGAGACAGACACCGAGGGCCCCTGGTTCACTGTGGGGCTCCGGACCAGACGCGCCCCTCGAGGGTCTGCAGGGAGGGGCTTCTGGGGAGGACTGGGCTTCTCCAACTCCTACAAACACAGAGAGAATACAGTGACGTCACATTTCCACCAGGGGGCAGTCCACACCTGTGTTTTCAAGCTTCTGTGTTGCACAGCAGTTGGTTATAAAAGGCTTTCAAGTGTTTATTTCTGTAAACTCAAGAGATAATAAACTGAAAATCAAGTTATCAGTCAATCAATGGAACTTAAATTTGAATTCAACTTAAAGGAGACATATTATACTTTTTTCAGGTACGTAGTGTTGAAGTATAACATAAGTAGATCATCATTTTATTTACATTTTATTCACTGAAAACTGCAATATTGCTCCAAAATTTGTTAGAAATAGAAACTGGTCCATTGACTTCCTGTTCAATACTGCAGAACTGATAAGCCCCGCCTCTTCGCAGTGACATTTCACCAAAACAAGCAGCAGATTGTGATTTAGGAGTCTTTATTTGTGGCTACATGACATTTTATAACTCTGTATGTGTCACTCTGAGTCTTAATTTGTCAAATAATCAACTAAATACAGGGATGTGGGCGGGGTTAGGGGGTAGGTGAAAACGGCACTAACTCAAACATGCAGGAATCAATCAAAATACAACTTTGACCAAACTAACGATTAGGAAATACTGCTGTAACAAGTTAAAGGCTCATTACAGTTGATTTTGCTTAATATGTCCCCTTTAACACTTAAAGGTGCTGTATCTGACTTTCATTTCGTCCAGTTCAGGAAAACATCTGGAGTAGACCATCCAGATTATTGTGAAAGCAGCCATTTGTGAAAAAAATGAAACAGAATGATATTGCCTTTACATTTTACCAGTCATTTTGTTGGATGAGAACCACGAGGAAGCAACTGCCAGATACACTTATTAAATCACAGACATTGTTCAACGCCAATTATACGATGAAACGATTGCCTGTGTTTCTATCCAATTTGTTTCTCTGCCATGGTTCAAAATTGGGAACGTGCCCTTTAAAAATTGGAACCAAATATTCTCGTCTAATTTCAGTCATTATGAAGTTTGTGATTTATTCATTTCAATAGATCCATCCGGGAAAATTGCAATTACTTCCAAACGAATTTATGAAACAAATCCCCGGAGCCGAGCGAAGAGTTCACGTATGAAAAGTTGGAAAACACTGGTCTACATCATGAGAAACATTTGAATGAGTTGTCACCAAATAACAACCGACATTAAAGATCCCATATTCTGCTATTTTCCCCTTCACACAGTCTATTCTAAGGCCTTTGTTGATACATGTTTGCGTTGTGCAATATCCATAACATAACAGTTTACAAAAAACACCCATTTCTTGGACTGGCCCCCCTCCTTGCAAAAGCAGAGAAACAGAGAGCAGACTGCCTCCCCCGCCCAACCCGCGCGCCCCCCCCTCCCAACCCGTGACGAAGCCTAGGGCGGAGATAGTGCGCATGCGCCGTGTGCTCCGGTAAACAGCGATACACAAACACTGAATAAACATTTTATCCGTCCTGACGGTGCGTCGTGCTGAGTCCTACGTCCTGGATCTGACCTGGAGTTTGACGTGCTCCAGTACCTCGACGACGGACGTTGCCGTTTGGTAAATAACAAGCTAACTCTTCGATCTGTCGTATCCATCGTGTCATTACTGTGTAGCATTAGCATTAGCTGTTTTTATTCTTGTGGCTGCGCGCTTCCTGGAGGCGTGGCTTAAACACCGCGTCATCCTGGTGAAGCGCGTCATCCTTGTGAGGAGCCCCCGTCTGCTGCTCAGCCGAGGGGGACGGAAAAGACATTTCTCTAGCTAAAACATGCGGGAATCAATCAAAAAACCACTTTGGGCACAACATACGAGGCCCAAATAGCACTGTAGGAAGGTTAAAACCTCTGAAAAGTCGATTTTGCATGTTATGGGACCTTTAAAGGAGACGTATGCAAACTTTCATGAGGGTTTATCCGTGTCATAACAGTGCTCTCTCATTATTATCTTTCTCACGGTTGATTTATTGATTGCTGCAAGTTTGATTAATCCATATTGCGCTGCAGTCAAGGCTTGAGTGCTCAGAAAATGTTTATCTTCACCTATCCCCTATCTCCACCCACTTACTCTATATCTCTTGGTTGTGTTCTTCAAAAATAAAAACACAATCTGCTCAAATCTGCCGCTTGTTACAGTGAAATGCCACAGTGAAGAGGCTTCACGTTTAAAATGTTTTCAATTTATCTTAATTTAAACGACTTGCTTAATTTAATCCACTTCATCCATAGATTTCTCTGGGACATTGTGACATTTCTTAAAATGCATTTTTCTCCCACAGAGACATAAAGATCAGCCTTTAAGTAGCTCCTACATTTTGTATTTAACATCATTTTGACAGAATTTACAGAAGGATTTGTTGATATCTAATTCAAAGCTTGATTTATTGAATTTTAAGTTTTAAAAAAATGAGGCGAAATTTGAATGTTTAGGCCAATTTTCAGTCAAATCTAGTTCACTCAAAACTAAATTTTAAAAATTAAATCTAAAATTCCCTCAGTATTTTTTTTAATAATTAACATCTGTACAAAATAAAGAATTATTTTTATTATTTATTTTGTACAGATGTTAATTATTTAAAAAATACTAAGGGAATTTTAGATTAAATTTTTAAAATTTAGTTTAAACCTTCTGTCCATTTTTCAGATTTAAAAGTCCCAAATATGTGTATTTTTTGGGCAATTTTCCACATAATGCCTTATTTCTACATGAAAACATGACATGATGACAAACTTGTAATAGATGTTTTTCTTACATTCATGTGAGTAAACTACAGGCGAAGTTTCAAATTGATAACTTTAAATTCAAGATTTTTTCCTATTCACCTGCCTCTTTAGGTCAATTTAGTAGTTTACGATGAACAAAAAATAAAATAATGTTCTAAATATGTTGTAGTTTAACACTAAATACTAGAAATAAGCATAAAAACCATCGTATGTCGTCTTTATAAACATACAATTATAGAAACACATCTTGTCCGTGTTTGGTGATTGCATTAAATTGTTTGCACCAGCTGCGAGACTTTTAATGCGATCGGAAAAGCGTCTTGTGTACATTTGTGGATGAGTTCACAGACAGCGCTGGTGGACCTCACGTGTTTTGAATCTGCGCCGGGGTCACCTCCGAGGCCGTGTATCTTCTTCTTCCATCTGCTCTTTATTGACTCGAATGAACTGCTCAAACCGCACACAACGAGGAACGGAGCCCAGCGACGGCTCCAAACACGTTCAACTCTTTAAAACGCCGTAAAGCGCTGTCGCTGAAGTCGCGCTATGGATCTCAAAGTTCAATATCTGCACGAGAACGAGTGACAAATCGATGTTCTGTCAATCGCCGTCTGAATCTTGACGTCAGCGGTGAAATTACTCAAAGCCATCGAGCAGAGAGTGGTTCTTCAATTATGTTGCAGTATGTTATGTTGTAAAAGTAGAGCTGGGCGATATGACAAAAAATGATGATCACGATTTCGATTTTATCACGATTCATGTTGACTTTGTATTTTTCTATTGTCTTTAAAGGTCCCATATTCTGCTATTTTGCCCTTTACACAGTCTATTCTAAGGGCTTTGTTGATACATTTTTGCGTTGTGCAATATCCATAACATAACAGTTTCCAAAAAACACCCATTTCTTGGACTGGCCCCCCTCCTTGCAAAAGCAAATGGCTCACTCTGAGATCTGACCCCCCTGAACAGAGAGCAGGCTGCCTCCCCCGCCTAACCCGCGCGCCTCCCCCTCCCAACCCGTGCCGAAGCCTAGAGCGGAGATAGTGCGCATGCGCCGTGTGCTCCGGTAAACAGCGATACACAAACACTGAATAAACCTTTTATCCGTCCCTGGACGGTGCGCCGCGTGCTGAGTCCGACGTCCTGGATCTGACCTGGAGTTTGACGTGCTCCAGTACCTCGACGACAGACGTTGCCGTTTGGTAAATAACAAACTCTTCGATCTGTCGTATCCATCGTGTAATTACTGTGTAGCATTAGCATTAGCTGTTTTTATTCTGCGGCTGCACGCTTCCTGGAGGCGTGGCTTAAACACCGCGTCATCCTTGTGAGGAGCCCCTGTCTGCTGCTCAGCCGAGGGGGACGGAAAAGACAGTTCTCTAGCGAAAACATGCGGGAATCAATCAAAAAAACACTTTGGGCACAACATACGGGGCCCAAATAGCACTGTAGGAAGGTTAAAACCTCTGAAAAGTCGATTTTGCATGTTATGGGACCTTTAACAGAGCTGCACGATTTAGGAAAAATATCAAATTGTGATTTTTCTGACCAGTGCGATTAGATTAGATTTGTGATTTAGGTTTGAATAATATGATTCTGTTTTGTTGCTTTTTAGTTTTTGTCACGTTCGTCATATTGTCATATTTAAATGAGTCGTCGTTGTTTTTTGTCACGTTTTTGTCGCTCTTGAGTTGTGTTTCTTGTTCGCAGGCGCGTTTTGGTTGCTTTTGAGTGCATTTTTTGTTGCTTTTTGTGTCGATTTGGTTTAATTGTGCAGCTCTGGTCTTTAAGAGGTGAATAAAGTCATCTGCTCAGAGGCTTCAGAGGCTAAACAACAGGAGAAAAAGTGTGTTTGAACAGACAGCTGCATTAAAGACAGAAAAACAATGAATCACGATACGTCGATTTCACAAAAATAGCAGATTGTCACAGGGACGAGCTCACGATTCGATTTTTATCACCGTATCACCCAGACCTGTGTAAAAGTGTAGTTTATAGTTCAAATATGTATCTTTTTTTGCAGTGAAAGCTGTCAGATCAATCATTATTTGGGATGAATTAATAAAGTCAGTTGATAAATATGCAACAAGTTCAACAAAAGATACTATTACTACCAATGCGGCTGCAACTACTGCTGCTACTTCAAATATATATAGTCTATAGACAGTAAAAGTACTATTAGTAATAATTTTAAATGTAACAAAAGTCCAAGTAAATTTGTATCTATTAATTTCCACATCTGTTATTCAGTAAAACTCTCCGACCACTAATCCAGGTGCACATTATTACACGACTTTAAAGACATTTGTGTAAATCTATGACACAATTTTCCCATTTGCTAACGTCTGACCTTGTTCCTTACTTTCACAAATTGCTGTGGTAATCTTCCTGTCATCTTCCCGCTCATTAAAACCATTGTGACATTTTGGTTAGAAACACCAGACCCGAGTTTCCAGAGTGTCCCAGACTATGGAGCTCATCGGGGGAAAGCTTTCATGTGTGTTTCCCAGAGATCGGAGCCGTGGCTGTGGGGGAGAATGACTGGAAATGTCCTGGAACTATCAGCTGTGAAACAAACCACTGCCCAACGCTGCAGGAAACAGAGACAGCTGAGAGGACAACACCAGCTCATACAGCCAGCTCACCTGCTTCACAGATGCAGGAGGTGGCACTCGGAATATTTTACTGACACTAAAACATGCAGAAATATTTACAGTTTCAATCATAACAACGTGAAAACGAATACCGGTTTTGAATTTGAGGAAGCAACATGAGCAGAATATGAAGGAATGAACCGTTAATCAATGACCACTGTCAGTTCTCCTGTGGTTTAGGACACTTTCACACAAAATACTTTCTATGGTTGAAATGACTAAAACTGAAAAACTTCTAAATAAGGGTTAACCTGACCAAAAATATGCAATCCCAAACCAAATCAAAATCCACTGAGCAACAATATAACCCCAACAGTTTTGTTTTTGCTCTCATTTTTCATGAGCTGAACTCAGAGTTTGGAAATGCTTTCTATATACACAAAACACCCATGTCTCTCAAAAAGACTGAGCAAGTAATATGAATATTAATCATCCATCCCACCCTAAAGGTTTGATATGTCAAGATGCTGATTAGACAGTGTAGCGGCCAAACTTGCCCTGTGCAAGGTCCGCTATGGATGCAGCGTGTGTGGCGTCTCGGACGCGTGTCTTCCACAGAATAAAGTTCAGAAAAATGCTGTGTTCCACTGGTTTATTGGCATTACCTTCAGCCATCCACAAATACACAGAAATACAGAACTCATGACACGATAGAACACGATAGAACACGATAGAACACGATAGAACACGATCAAAAGACTGTTTGCCTCCACACTGCAACACCTGACAGCACCTTTCTCCCCCTTTATATAGGGCAGGTAATTGCAGGACAAAAATACAGTGCGCCACCCAGTGGCAGGAGGAACAACAGACCATATGGCTCCAACAGACAGCATAACTATTGCAGCGGTGGCACCAACAAAAGGACACTGACACTCCTCTGTTTGCTTCTTTGGAGGGATCTGGGAGAGTCAGAAAACCAGTATCTAGTCTGACCCCCAAAATGGCGGCCAAAGTTGCTGGATATCGGTAGGAACTGGAATTCTCTGATGTATTCACCTTATTCCGGATGTTTCTGTGGGCGCCGCCATCTTTTTCCGTTGCAGTTTACACGGGGCATACGAGCTCAACAGAAAATAAGTTCTACACGGACTAAAAAGCTGTTTTCAGGCCCCAGAAATCAATACTCAACACTCAAATCAATCGACTTTACATAATATTTTAGCGCCGTGACTTTCCCACATTCGGCATTTACATGAACGGGGTTCTCGTCAAACTGGAAGAGCGTTTATTACAGTGCGGATCTGTGGCAAAAAGTGGCAAAAGTGTCAGGATTAGGGTGAATACACCGATCCAGAGCATCTCAAACCTGCTCAATGGGTGACACGTCCATTGTGGAAACAGCCCCATGTTGCAAGGACCTGGACATATTTCCTGGAAGCTGAAACACCCAGCTCTTGCACGTCCAGCACACTCACCAGACCAGCTTTAATACAAACGTGTGTCAGTTTGACTCACCATGACCATCCTGCAGGAGCTAAGGCGGGGCACGCTCCTGACAGACACTCCTCTGTGCGGGCCGAGGAGGTGAGGGGGCGGGGCTCTGTGTGGAGGCGGCAGGGGCGGCCTGGGCTGGACAGGGCCGGGAGACAGGGACAGGGTCAGGGACAGCGGGACGGGGGGACGGCCCAGGTGCACAGGGGGACACTGGGGGAGTCTGCGTAAACTGTGCGAAGAGTACGGAGCAGGAGAGGCCAACGACTCGGGCTGAAAGAGAGAAAAGACGAAGAAAAGATCAACGAGGTGGTTGTAATCAAACAGCTGTCACTACAAGATGTTTATGGTTAAAGGTGCACTGTGTAACTTTTCTAGTGAAGGGTCTGCCACTTCTTTGTCTTTGTCTGCAATATCTTCTTCCATCAACTTAAAATATGGGCTTATAAGTAGATTTGTCATTATAGCAAGACTACACGCTTCTAAAATGCAATCAGTTTCTTTTACGCTTTCAAATTTAACAATGAATATGAGACAAACTTTTGGGAAAACAGTATTTAATTGTTAATAAACCTGAGCAAATAGATAAGTACAGAGAAACATTGAGGCTCATTGACTCTAGAGTAATATTTTATGTGTTTGATGATTAGGGCAGGTACAATATTTAACTAAAAATAAAGTTATTATCATTATTAACACTTTTGTCACAAACCCTATTTAACAATTTTAATACTTTCCGGATAATGAAAATATAGTCAGGGCCAGCCTCAGGGATTTTGGATATCTTATTTAGTTTTTAATTAAACTAGATTAGACTGAAAATTGTCCTAAAAATTCAAATTTCGTCGCATTTTTTTACATAAAACTTTGAGTCCATGGTACTTTAAGAGGTGATCTTTATGTCCCGAGGAGAGAAAAACGCATTTTAAGAAAATGACCTTTGACGTTATGATGTTCTACCTGTAGTTTCTCACCTTAAATTGAAACATTTGACAGACTTTGGACCAAATGGGACATTTACGTTGCATTAATTTCTTTGTCATTTGCTGCCTTTTTGGTCTCTCTCTGGTTGTGTTCTATTTTTTGTTTTTCTGCTCTGTTTTACTTTAAAATTTAAGGAAAAAACATTCTGAATTTTAGCAGTGAGTGGTAAAAACTTGTTGAGAGAGCAAACTGATAAAAAAAAATTGAAAAAATTTGTCTCGCCCTTTAATTCTTGGTGGCAAAATGTTTTAAACTCATCCTAATTTGTCTGATTTCAATCTTACGAAGCATTAAAGAACCAACTGTGAATACTGAGTTGTACATTGAAACACACAGAGTTGTAAATCCTTCCTGAATCGTTCTTGATTTGAATTCACACGGGAGACTCAACAGATTGACTGACGACTCGGCTCTGTCTGTCTTGTATCAGTAACATGACACTCTTCTCTCTTCTGTTCTGCTCTGGAGGTCGTCAAAGGTGCATAAATCAAGCGCTCCCTGCACCTTTGGGTGACCTTTAAAATGAAAGAGAGAGAGGTTGTGCTCCCGTCTGCTCTCAGTCAGACTGGACAGATACAGACCGCACACACGTCGTCATAAATCCTTGTGTCTGTGGGCAAAACGCATTCATTACAATTATAAAAGGGACCGGCTTTGTTTATGCTGTCGGCCTCTCATTCAGTTTTCAGAAAATGAACCAAATTTCTTTTTAGGCAAGTTTTCTGTGAGTCTTTTTTTCTTCAGCAATAATGAGACAGACTCGCTCCCGGTAACAAACTTTGGAAGCGCCTGATTTGAAGGTGGTGCGTAATCTTTTTGAAGAAACATGTCATATTAAATGATTGACAATAAAAAAAAGTTTTGTGTTTTAGTGTCAGTGTTTTGTATTATTGTTTTACACACGATTTGGAAGCGCTTGTTCCACCTGCAGCTAAGAATGCAACACTCATCATTCATACCACCTTGAGAATGCTTGATTTTGTCAGATCTCGAAAGCGAATCAAAGTTGAGCCTGGTTAGTATTTGGATGGGAGACTATCATCGTGTCTCTAGGCAAGACACTTCTCCTACTTTGTGCACTGGTTGATGAATAAGAATGCGTTTGTGAGAGTGAATGCGGGACAAGTGAAGCTACATGGTCATAATCTTGCGTTTTTATAGTGTGAATATCATGTTCAATTTAGGTTAACATCTTTACAAATATGAAAACAAAGCTCATTAACCAAATCAGAATCAGACTGTTTTTTTATTGCCACTGTCTGTGAACAAAATTCACAAACTAGGAATTTGGGTTGGCAGTACGGTACAGCATACAGCAATGAATAATAATAATGGAAAGGTAAAAAGTATAAACTAAAATAAGGGCATTCAAAATAAATAACCGCATTCATATATTAAATTCAGGAATCTGTCTTTAGATCTTCAGCCAGAATCTTGGTTAAAGGACAAATATGCACATTCATGTTGTAGTTAGCCTTTAAACATGCTCTTGAGAACCTTTACTTTGGCATAAAAAAAAAATTGTTGATAAAAAAAACAAAATGTACATCTGCATCTCTGCTGTCACTACGACACTAACCGAGTTTTTGCGCCATCTACTGACCACAGCGTGAATTACACGTTAGAAATAAACTGGAAAGTATCTGGGAGATGCTATTCCCCTTATTCTGGAAGTTGCCTTACGCGCCGCCGTCTTGTTTCCGTTGTAGTTTACATGGAGCAGACAAGCTCAACAGAAAATAAGTTCTACACGGACTAAAAAGCCGTTTTCAGACTGACCAGGAAATCTGTGCGTTGTTGACTTGTTGTTGCTCGTGTTCATTAAACATTTTGCACAAATCAATCTACTTTATGTAACATTTTAGCGGCAAGACTTTTCCCTCGTTCGTCATTAGCTTTAACGGAGTTCTCGTCAAACGGAAGTGCATTTACAACAAAAGTGCAAAAAATGGCAAAAGTGGGCGGGGCAGAATAAGGTCAAAAGGTGGCTGCACAGTTGTAGTGATTGTGATTAGACAGTAGACATAGAAAACTTCACACATTGAGAAAACACCACACATCGAGGAAATTTCAAAATGGAGAGCTTTTGGTGGAGTTGTGAGAGTGAGAGGACATTCTGACCAGGATTAATTAAACTAGCGTGAATGAAGCTAAATGCAACTCCAGGTACGTTTTGGATAATGGAACAATGTTACAACATCGTTCAAACCTCAAAAGAGTCTATTTAGCCTCATGTGTCCTTTAAGAGCACCTAACAGGAGGATTAGCCTACCAGCATGTTGTTAGCCTGATGGGACCAACTGTATTACCAAGAGAAAACCCACCCAATCACAGTGAGAACACGCAAACACCACTCGGTCCAAGAATCCAACCCGGTATCCCTTCTTGCAGTAAGACAAGAGCACTAGCAATTTCACAAAACCTACATGTAACAGGATGAGCTGAAGCGCCATGCATCGTGCCAAACGTCTGCAAGGCATTAAGACTCTGCCAGATGTGATCGCCTCCATTACAACCCCAAATTCTCTCATTCCTCGCAACGCAGCACCCTACAGCTGTACAATGACCTCACCTGCACTCCCCTTTCATCAACCTTCCTGTCCTCGCCGCCGCCGCCAAACCAAAACCACATGCCGCTAACTGGAAATCGTTGCTGCTAGCTTGCGCCGGCCCGCCTGATCCGCGTCGTGCCACCAAAATGTCAACCAAGACACAGTCGCTCGTCGGGCCAATCCATCACGGGTCACCTTCCATTACGAAACGTGTCAAGGCGGTAATAGACTAGTTAAGATGGCACATATTGCTTGTTACAGTGGGAATTTAGCTTCAAACACGCAATCAGAAGCACTTAATGTATTCGAGATAAATCAAATTAGCTTCTAACAGGCTGCAGTTAATGATAAAAGCTCATAGGAGTGTCGACCACCCGTTGTTCACAGCGGACACTATCAGGACACACAGGGATAGTTTAATTAGATTCGAACGGGTTGACATTTGTGCAAGTAATACGTCCGTTCTGCAGAATGGAAATTGAAGGTTCAAAAGAGCTGAGGTGCACGATTATAGGTGTGTCCAGAACCCGTCCCAAACTCTTAAGCTTTCAATCACTTCAAAGGTTACAAAATACAGTTCAGTTCAGTTGATTTTCAGTCATAGAAGAAAAATGTCATCATAAATAGCTAAAAAGTTCTTGTATGACTGAACCGAGCAGGAGAAAAATGCTCAAGTGCCCAGTGCATGCATTCAAGTCAAGTCAAATTTATTTATAAAGCACATTTAAAAACAACCACAATGGCCCAAAGTGCTGTACAGACACAATATAAAATACAATAAGACAAAAACAGAACATGCAGAAACAAGCTAAAATAAAATGCAATATAAATGTTCTGCTCAGCTTGTGTTAAAAGCCTGTGCAAACAAATGGGTTTTTAACAAAGTCTTAAAAATATTCAAAGATTGTGCTGTTCTAATGTCCAGAGGAAGACTGTTCCAGAGTCTGGGACCTGCCACAGAGAAAGCCCTGTCCCCTCGGGCTTTTAACCGTGATCTCGGGACGTCTAAGATCATGAGGTTTGATGATCTCAATGCTCTACATGGAGCATGAACAGACAGAAGCTCCGAGAGATAAGGAGGAGCTAACCCATTTAAACATTTAAAAACCATCAGCAAAATCTTAAAATCAATCCTGTAGCTGAGAGGGAGCCAGTGCAAAGAGGCCAGCACGGGAGAAATGTGCTCATATTTCCTGGTCCCGGTGAGCAAACGGGCATTCATTTAAATTAGATACAAGTCATTTAGTGGCAGTAATTTAAATGCAAGGTTACTTATCTATTTATTCTATTTATTAATATAGTCAAGCGCTGTTTTTACTCATGGGAAACGGCATTTCATTGATTTGTGGATGTGAGCTCATGTTGAAATGACAACAATAAAGTTCAGTAAAGTAATATCAATCAAGTAATGTTACGTTTTTATACAATTTAAGAATAATTATATATTTGATCTTAAAGTGCTTATGGCAGGTTGGACAACTATTTTGACTATTACACACCTAAGATCATAACATTTACTATTTTGATCAAAAAAATGCACGTTTTATCCAAGTTTAGCAAATCTATTCGCCTTATTCCGGAAGTTCCCGTGTGCGCCGCCATCTTGTTTCCGTTGTAGTTTACATGGAGCAGACGAGCTAAACAGAAAATAAGTTCTACATGGACTAAAAAGCCGTTTTCAGGCCACCCAGGAAATCGGGGCGTTGTCACTTGTTGTTGTTCGTGTTCATTAAACATTTTAGACAAATCAATCTACTTTATATAATGTTTTAGCGGGAGACTTTTCCCTCGTTTGCCATTTGCGCAAACACCGTTAGCGTCAAACCAGAAGTCCCTTTACTACAAGAGTACGGATAAGAGACATAAAGAGGAAAAAGTGGGCGGGGCGAAATACGGTGAATATGTTTATAATTTTAGCCAGAGAGAACGTTGCCTTGGTAACCTATAGTAACCAATGTCCAATTCCAGCTCCATGATGTGTTGGAAAATTCTACAAAAGAACACATACAAACTGATTGGTGGCTTTCAGATTCTAAAAAACGATAATGTCACAGATGGAGGTCAAGGGCAAGTTTTTTCTATTGATTACATTGAACTTTTACGGCAACGTATTGCATTCATTTGAATAATAAAAGTTTCTGTTTTAATGACAATAGTTTCTGTTTTAACGAGAAAAGTTTCTGTTTTAATGACAATAGTTTCTGTTTTAACGAGAAAAGTTTCTGTTTTTATGAGAAAAATAAATCCTGTTTTTATGAGAAAAGTAATTTCTGTTTTAACGACTAAAATTAATCCTGTTTTACCGAGAAAAGTTTCTGTTTTTATGAGAAAGATAAATCCTGTTTTAACGAGAAAAGTAAGTGTTTTATGAGCAAAATACGGTGTTTCACCAGGGCTGTAAGTTTAGGCGGATTTTCAAAATGTAAATTCACAAAATTTCAACCTGATAATTTCAAATGGTAACTACACCCGACAACTTTCCATATTACAACAAAAATCAGCATTTTAACAATATTTATTGTAGCTGCTCCCCATTTGTATTAAATATTCCTGGCCGATAGAATGTAGTGATGTCATCTGAAGGAACAGAAAGCTGGATTTTTTTTATCATAATTTTGTAATAAATACTTTGATAATGAAACTTTTTATGTTCGTACTTTATCTGACGTTCATGTTCGCTCATGGGAACACATTATTTTGTTCAGAAAAATATGTTTGTTGTGAATTGTGCCAAACATTTGGATGATTTCTGAGTCTCCCCAGTGTGACGTTATCATGTTTGGAACTTGGCTCTATTCATGTATTTTCAACATGTTTTTCAACTTTTCTTCACAAACTGACAATCATTTATATTTACAACAGGTATTAGCTCATCAAATTAGAAAATTACAAAAACCTGTCATACACACAGACAAGAAAGAAAGAAAGAAAGAATTCATTAAAATGGTCGTCTAACTCAGTGGTTCCCAACCTTTTCTGTCTCAAGTACCCCCTAAGTTTTATCTCACACACAGAGTACCCCTTCAGTTGAGTTTCAGGCAAATAAATGGGTTAAATAGTCACATATTGTCAATTATTACCATTATCTCTACATTTGTCTTTTATTCATGGTCCGATACTCCAAAATAATGCTAAATTGACAACTAATAACACTTTTTAATTCAGATAAAAGTACATTTCATCTTCTTTTAAAACCTGAAACCATTCCACGTACCCCCTGATAATTGCTCACGTACCCCCTGGGGTCCCCGTACCCCTGGTTGGGAAACACTGGTCTAACTAAAGAATTACACGCATTAATCTCTTTATTCATTATGTATCATTAAAACTTTAGTGATGACAGGTTATCTCTTAATTTGAGGGGAAAAAGACAATTAACCAAGTTCATCAAGTGTTCATTAACCAGCTACCACCAACAGCTTTACTTGACAGTTAATTTAAGGCTAAATAATGTATGTACGATTCAATTATGTATAATTGGACATTTAATTCTGCATGCTTTGATTTACACATTAGCTATTATAGTATTATTTCAGCCATTAAGATACAAGTTGTGACTAATGCATGGTTTTAGTTATTTTTTGCTGATTTATAATTTATTAAAAACGTGAACAAAAGAAAAACTGGGTAATCTGGGACATTTTAGAAAACATTTTAGCCCCTTGATAGAACAGCGGTCATTATCATCGTTTTCTTGATTTAAATAATTGCTTTGTATTTGCAGAGATAGTTTTTCATGATTGACGTGCGATAATAAAAGTGTGGTGACTCAGGATTGTTCTGTGTGAGTAAGGTATGTGTTTTTGTTGTTTATAAAAATGGGCAGCAGATAAAAGTACCTTAAAGATGGCGGCTGTCTGAGGCTGAGAAGGCGCCGGTCGAGAAGGAGACACGGAGGTCACTGCAGGAGGAGGGTTTGGAGTCGATGGTCCACTCAAACCGACTGACCTGGAGTAAAACAAAACAGGAAAAAAAGAGTTTTAAAGCCCCTTTTCCCTATTTTCTCTAAGTGCTATAACCGCTTATGTCAGCACACTGCAAAAACTTTTCAAATCTAAACAGGCACAAAACGACTACAATCAAGAAAGATTTTATTCTGTTTATCCTTTATCCAGCAATATTCTACTGCATTAAACGTATCTATCAAACAGTCATAGAGACAAACACGCAACTTCATTAGGGCTGCACTATTAGTCGAAATTGAATCGAAATCACAATTTGAATGGACAATTGGCAATCAGCCAATTGCAGAGACTGAAATTTTTGTAGTGCAATAATTTTTTCCAAACAACAAAATATCCTGTTTTATTCTGCATAAAAACTGCAAACCCTATAGTTTAGATTTATTAAAACTTAAAAAGTGACAAATACACAACTAAAAGTGACCAAACAAACTAAACATGACTAAAAGTGCCCAACATTTTACTAAAAGCTACAGAAACTAAATGTGACAATGTGGGGCGGCAGTAGCTCAGAGAGATTGCCTTCTGATCCGAAGGTCAGCGGTTCGAATCCCGCTCCTGACATAAACATCATTGGTTGAGCGGTCAGAACCACTGGCCCACAGGTTGGCGGTGCAATTGCTCCTGTAGGTGAATACTGCCGTTGTGTCCGTGGGCAAGACGCTTAAACCGCCTCACCCCCAGTGTCTGTGTGCGCTGGTGTATGAATGTGTGTGTGAGTGAGTGAGTGAATGGTTCCTTGATGTAAAGCGCTTTGAGTGCCTCGAAGGTGGAAAAGCGCTATATAAATATGTGACCATTTACCATTTACAATGACAAGACTTAAAGTAACAAAAACGTGACTAAATGTGACAATAATGTGACTTAAAGTTAAAAAAAAAAGACTAAATGTGACAAAAACACGACTGAAAGCAACAAAAACAATACTAAAAGCAACAAAAAACAGTTCATATTTCAGTTTTTTTGTCAATTATCCTGGTTGTGTTTAAAATGTGAACTTTGAACAGAATCCTTTTTTTAACAGCTTACTATTTGCTCCTCGCCGCGGGTCACGTGACTCTAGTGTCTGGGAGAAAAAAAAGTCGGCAAAACTCAGATAAAAATGGATTTCTGTAATGAATGTGGAATCCGTCTGACGCGCACATATTTATGGACTAATAATCATCTCACAAGTTTTATTAACCATAGATCGCACGTGAAACATCAAACAGACTGGATTATTCAACTTTTTGCCTGAGATTTGAGATCTATTCACAGCTGAAGCTAAGGTTAGCGGCTAACGCTAGCAACTCTGCTGCTAACGGTTTGTTTAAAGTGTTTTGTTCATAATCCCGGCTCAACAGTTCGTTTAAACGGCTCCTCTTTCTGCTTCATTCAGTCTGTTGTGTCCTGTTAAAGACCTGTCACTGCCCGCTGTTGTTTTTCCGATTGTCGCAATGCATTGTGGTCTATATTGACCTCTAATGACCAGCGCTGGACACTACTTTTCAAGCTGCATTGTGGGAAATTTTGAGTGCAATACTTTTTCACCTCCTGGACATTCGGACAGCACAAAAAATGGCGTGACCACTATTTATTGCCCTATAGAGAGAACAGTGTGGACATTCAGACACAGCCATTCTTGGATTTCAACTTTCTGTTTATTGGCAACATTTTGAGGACTTTTGCCCATTCAGATTGTTTTTTATTGTTCATTACTATGGCAACGGTGCTAATTTTTCATCACTCTGAAGCCCATTTCTTTAAACCGTAAATGTGTAAAATGCATAATTCTCTGAGCGACGAGGAAAAGTGAATGTGGTTGCTTGTGTTGAGTGGTTGGCAGAGATAAAATTGATCATAATTACATTCATTCATTATGGCACTTTAGACTGTAATGCATATGCTAATGGGTAAATGACACAGATTACAGTGAGAAATTGAGCCGAGAGCGTGACCGAATGTAAAACACACCCACGACTCAGCAGCTGTCAACAGAGGATTCATCTATGCAGTAAACACAGCACCTGAGCTAAAACTGAGCAACCCATTTCTGAGTAATTAACACACAATTATTCAGGTCAGACATTAACATTGCATTAATTATGTTTTGAACGTAACCTGAAGAGGATGAATTTATTATAACGGATCAGAAATATTTAGTGATGCATGTTTTAAAAGTAGATACGAGAAGTTGCTTTAGTCCAGGTTTTGAGGCGCACACAAGCGTCTAATCGTGGGTTTTTCAGGAATAAGGTTTTCTTCCTGATTTGTCATGGCAACGGTGCGATGCTGTTATAGCAAAACAGCAATTAAAATCAAAATATTACATCATCTGAATCCTTTTTGTGATTAATCGGAGCAAAAGCTGTGCTAACAATTACATTTTCATAAATTGGAGGCTTTCATATTCTAGAATGTGATGATGTTATACTTCCAGATGTGTGCAATAGCCAGTTTTTATTATTGATTACATAAAACTTTGGCATTTCAAACAGTAAATTCACAAAACCTGAACCTAATCATTTCTTTTAGTAACTACACCCGAGAACTTGCTGCACTACAACAATATTTATTTTAGCTGTCCCCCGTTTTTATTAAATATGATTGGCCCAGAGAATGCTGTGATGTCATTTGAAACCCAGCAATTGCCCAGCTCTACTTTTTGATTTGATTTCTGTTTATATTAGTTTATGCCTTCGATCCAAAGCAGAGATTATGCAGGTGACATCACAACATTCTGAATATGAGACGATGGTAATGATATTTTCTGCTCAAAACACAATTCAAATGTGAAAAGGCTGCTACGGTTTAATAACAAATATAAAAGTCTTAACTAAACATAACAATAGATTGTACTTGACATCTAAAAAAAGAAATACAAGTAAACAGTTGTAGAAAACCAGATAAACAACAGAAACACTGCAGCTGCACTCACATTTATCACTGATGCAGACTTTGGATCACACACAGCTGAACTCATTACATTTCTGTCCTTAAATAAGATGTCTCTGAGTTAGTTTTTGAGGAAATTGTTGCGTGTAGTTTAAGTGTCCTAAATCTCCAACTGCCGTACGTGAACAAGCTAGCTAAGCTCTGCACAATCGGAGCAACAACGGAGACTTTCAGTTTATATTTTTATTTAATTTGAGCGAAACAACAGCTCCTTGAACAAAAAATATGCAAAAAAAAGAAAAGAAACACACTTTATCAGTTTGTGCTGCCCCTATGGTTCATCTCAAGTGGTTATTCCTCTAAATAAATAAACGTCAAATAATTCTGCCACTCAAGTTGGAATGTTGAGGAGCATTTTTCAAATAAAAGAATGTCAGTGCTATTTTTTGATCCATGATTTAATTTCTATTTGCAGGAGCAGACTCACCAGATGCATAAGGCCAAACCAGTCACTTATTAAAAAGGTCTAAACTCATAGTATGGGTTGCTTTGCCTGAAATCTTCCACCCTATGGCATTAAACATCAGTATCTCCATGGAGACAAGTAAGTGACGTCACCAGACCAAGTTACAGGTCAGGTCAGAAAGAATGTTTCCAAGTTCATTCATTCATTCATTTATTTTCATTAAAGACCTGTGATTGTATAAATGCAAGAAAGGACCAGAATCAACCAGAAAAGTTACACAGTGCATCTTTAAGTGCCTATGACAAGTTGGACTACTCAATGAACTAAAAGGCACTTAAGATAAATATATTTCAAATTCTGCTAAAATCTTTAAAAATTTTAACAAGGTTTAGCCATTTTTTTAGGTTTTTAATTTTACTTCCTGGTTGTAAATGATGACATCACACTGGGAAATTACCAATAAACCGTCCTGTACAGTGGACCAAAACTCATCTAATGTCACAGATTTATTTATTTTTGACAAAGAAAAATATATGTAACACCTTTATTTTGTTGAATTAATGTTTAAAGGGTCAAAAAAGTAGTTTATTTTGTGTAAATTATGCATAAGGTATTAATACACCTAGAAAATTGTGAAAACCTGTCATACGCACTTTAAAATAAATGACAATTAAATATTCCACGGTAAAATGCATTGGTTGACCTGTCTTTTCTCTTTTGTTATTAACCAACGTATTTTAGTTCTTAATCAAGCAATAGGTCCAAAGATTTAAAGTGTTTGCATTCAGTCAGTTTCAGTTGTACATTTGACCCACCTGAGCTTCTCCAGAGGGCCCTTGTTGTTGGTGAACATCAGCCCCAGGAGCGACTTCCTCTTCAGGCAGAAAACCAGAGCAGCGCCCAGGACGAAGAGGAGGGCGACCAGCACGCCCGCCATCAGGCTGCTGTGGTCTGAACACAGCACAAGGACAATAAAGGAGCTTTGATTGACAACAACAATATCACTAAGATCATCAAAATAACTGTTGAAGCTTTGTGTTTTAATGGTGTTAAAGGATCTGATTATTATATTACGCATTATTTGTAATTGATATCAGCTTTTAAACTTGATTTGGTATCTTATGTTTTACAATGTTTTAATTTTCTTTCCATAAGCAGCACTCCCTATACTGAGCTTTTGTGATAGCGCACCATCTACTGGCAGCCGTCGGAACTGATGGCAGAAATACTTCAATCAGTCTGGAAATGATTTTTGGACTTAAAAGCAGGACAGGAAGCATCCGGAGCTCGACCAATAATGTCATCACTCATGGAAAATTAAACATTTGAGTGCCATTTGAGGCTCAGAGCAAGAAGACCTTGTAAACAGGATTAAGCGTGAATTAAGCTAAATAAAAGGGGGAACAGTGTCATAGCGTGATTAAAAGCTCAAAAAAGTACATTTTGCATAATATGTGTCTGTTAATTGATTCATGTTGATGATTTATGCATAAGGTAAGCTTTAATAGTGGCGGTTATAAACGAAGAAGAACTCAATTTTGTTACGCAAATAAAAAATACAAGGAGCAAACAAAATGAAAAAAACAAACAAACATAAATACAAGTAAAAGCATCACATTAAAAATGTAGTGCTTTTGATGTATCCCTTTAATACACTTTAGAGTAAAAAAGCAAAAGTATTCCACAAAATTTTGAGAACTTTTAAAGACTCAAATGTAGCGATTTTAATACAGAATTGCACCGATTCTTGGTCAGTGGAAGCGATTTAACTGAATACTAAAGGAAATTAACTGTAATTTAACAACTTAATCCAATTCCACGTATTTGTAGTAAATCTTTAGAAGCAGAGGAATGACAGAAACAGGGGCGTCGGACTGTGGGGGTAAAGGGTACTAGTTTCCCCGGGGCCCAGGGCAGAGAAGGGCCTTCAAAAGCACATGAGGTTTTATTCTCAATTGTATTTTTCAACGTTTAATCTATTTTTGTTCAAGCACAACATGAGCGGGCCCCATCACCCCTTAAAAAAAGAAGCATTGCTCATTGTTCACATATTAACCAAGCTGTGAACAAATAAAACTAGTGATTATGATTTGCAGTTCGTGTATTTTCTAAATCTAATAATGCATTTCGCAATGTTTGTGACATTGGTTTGAAGTTATTGCAATAAATCATAATAAACTGGTCTATAAATTAAATGAAATCTTTAAAAGTTTTTGTTAGGAGTGTGTAGAAACCATAGGGTGTATATTCTGGCAATAGGGAATGAAAAAATAACAATAATAACATAAATTTGTGGGGATACATGTTCAAAATGATGTATAAGGGGCCCATCGAGAACATTTGTACCTGGGGCCCAGAATTTAGTGCTGCACCCCTGGACATAAAGATAGTTGTGGCTAGTAAGGTGTTGTTATGGTGTTGGTAGTCATAGTAACAGTAGTTCTTGTAATAGCAGTATTTGTTTACCTGCTAATCTGATCGGCCCACTGTCCACACTTCCTCCAAATCCAGCCTTATCACAGAAGGGAGGCGCCCAGTGAGCTTCACAGTGACAGTTCTTGTTGTTGTTGCAAACCTAAAACGTAATAAATAAATAATAATCACACCATGTATTATTACAGCTCAAACTACAATCAAACTTACTCCATATTAGGGCTACAAAATAGATGAACATTTGAATTGAAATCACAGTTTGAGTGGTCACAGTTAGTACGTCAACATGATATCCTGTATTATTCTGTATGAAACCTGTTAACTCTTTACGTTAGACTTCTAAAAACATGTATGTGATTATTGTATTAGTTTATCAGGCTTGAAATGCTCCTGGACGTGTTTAAAAATGTCCGCTTAGAACAAAATCCAACTATTTATAGATTCGACACTGCAAATCTATCACAATTTCAGTGTTTTTCAGGAAAAAAAATGCAATTATATATTTTGCCAAAATTTTCAGCCGAACTCCAAATAAAAACTGACAGAAAACTGACTAAATCAGAATGAATTTTCAAAGGAATGGAACAAAAACTTCTTTCCAAACCATTATTTGTCTGCTGTTTTTCTTTTCATTTTCCGCCCTATTTTTTCAGTTTTCAAACAAAAACCAGACACAGAGAAAGAACTCACAGACATTTCAGATATTCTTACATTTAGCCCAGCGTTATTGTCCCATTTGGTCCAAAGTCTATCAAAATAGTGCATTTTCAAATTAAAGGTGCTGTACCTGATTTTTACTGTTTTCAAAACAGAAAAACAGAACTAGTTCATATTAAAGTCTTTACATCAGTCACATGTATCTCTCACTTTCCTAATGCAGTCCCAGCACCATAAATAGAGTTTATAAACACTTTCTCAGAGTCCAGAGTGAGTTTTGCCGTCTTGGGTAAAGCTAACAAACATTAACATGCTAACAGTGCACTTCCTGCTTCTAGTAGAATAAAGCTCTCTATAAACAGAAAGAAAGCACTGTGGTCTCATTTTCCCCTGAAAAGATTCTTTTACAATACATAAACTAGTTCACTTTTCACGTTTCAAAACATCAAAAATAAGGTACAATGCCTTTAAGGATGATTTGTACACATATTGCTTTTGTATTTAAATGTTGTATTTTTATTCACTATTCTATTCAAATGACAAATCAGAGATAAACTGAGGACAAAAAATCAAAAGTCAAATGGGCACGAAAAGACTGGGGCAGCTTTGACTAAACTATATATTGGTTGTAATCGATATTAGCACTGATTAATTTAGTGTCAACACAGCAAAATACCAGAACGTTAGCCAAAATAGTTGCTAAAATAAACATGAATGATCTAAATAAAAATGTCCTTGTTTGACCAATGGCCCATAATACACTCATAATCACTCAAGCCTGGTAAACAGTGCAGAAGTGGAAGCTAGGGCTAACTAATGAGCCTGCACTTTAGCTTAATAAATGCACACAAAAACAATTGATCACATAATTGCTGCGCTAATTTCCTCCACACTTTAAGTCAACAGACCAAGCTGCTGCCAGATGTTACACTTTAGGAGGCGATTCTCCAGTGAGCGACTCCACATGGCACAAAAGCATTGTTTGAATTACCATGAAGAACTATACAAGGTTTTTCGCTCGGAGACATTTGAAACGTTTTTACAGTCTTCATATCTTGCAGAGAAAAGGAAGAATAAAAGAGGAGTTTCCAGTAGTGTAATAAAGACCAGGTGAGGGAGGTTTACCAAAGCTACATCTTGATCTAATTGTTGAGCTGAGGGGGCTCTGTGTGAGAGATGCTTTTAGGAAGTCGGCTGTGTCGGACATAAAATACAGGTTTTTTCTCTAATACATATGGAGACGTATAATAGTATAATATTTATGACAAAATGTATTTTTTGTATGTGTAAGGTAAGACAGCAATCAAGTTATGTCTTCCTAACAATAATATACTATATATAGTCCATAATTGAACTATTGCATGTTTAAAAATCATTTATAAGGTTAGAGTCAGGGTTAGGGTTAATGATTATCTGGAGGGGACAGTGCATGTTAATGAACATACATGATGTACATGCTGTAAACACGCCGGATTGTAGCCAGGGGCGAAGTTTCATCCACTGTCTCAAATTCACTCTCACAAACACTCACATTCATACACAGAAGACCACTGCACATGGTTTTAATGGTAGGCAAACCTGAGCAACACGAGAAACCTACACAGGCATGGGAAGAACATACAAACTCCACACAGAAATCCCCAGGACCTTCGAGCTGTGAAAGGAGAGCGCTAATCGCTGCGGATAACACCAAACATTTGCTAATGGTCAGTTATAACTGTCAATGATTTGTTAATGATTAATAAACATTTATAAATGCTTGGTACATGTCTTATTATGAAGTGTTACCAAAGCATCTTTTTTCAAAACATCAAGCTGAGGATTGAATGTGAATTACCCATATATGCTAAATCTGTCATGCTGAAAGCTTGCAAAATGTCCAGAGATACATTAGCCAAAACAAAATAGGTTTGAGACCCACGGACCTATTTATAATGCTTTTTATTACTTGTACATACATCTGCTTATGTGCACTTCATTTTACACGTCTTTTACTATTTTTTAAAACTTTAATTATCGTGAATCTCATTATAGTTTATGTTCTTGATCTTTGTTTATGTATTGTAATGTGTGAGCTTCCTGTGCCAAAGTAATTTCCCTTGTGGCTAAATAAAGTTTGTCTAAGTCTAACCTTTACATGCAGAATTACAACCCTTGGAAGGAAAATGTACTTCTTTTAAGTTTTAATGTTAGTTTTTGTAATATTTGTAAAAATCCATGAATTACAGCCACAAAATAAGACTACATTAAGCCACAATCAAGCCTTAGAACAGGAGATTTTGACAGCAAAGTAATGAAATAGCTGTTTAACCCATCATGAACGTATGGCAAAGACCAGAATACCATATAACTCAAGTCAGGACAGACCTCCCATATGGATTTGACGTTTGACATTTGAGAGAAAATCCAATCTTCTCGCCTCGCCACTCAAAAGTCGAGCCCTGTATCCCGGCTCCGGTCCTCTCTGATGTGGCCTTTAGATCTTCAGAGCCGGATTTTGGGACAAGGACGACCGCGGCGAGTGAGGATGATGAATGGTGTTTAAGGCGGGACATAAATGAAGCCGTTACAGCTAATTGATTGAGCTGTACGGAGGGCAGGATGATTGATGGCCGGGGGGTGTAATGGCCTCCCGCCGGGCGTATGGGCATTTGGACATATTAGCACCAAAATGAAGCCCGTGCGCTGAGAAATTGGACCGATCTGATTGTAGGAAAGCATGTCACGATAACGAATTTCAATGTGCTACAGAAGAATATCATGATAGTATTGAGAGTATGTAGATTAAAGCAGGAAAACCACAGTAAATACTTTTCTAAATGTAAAACAATGATAAAAACAAGAGCTGCAATAAATAAATAACACAATAAATCACTTAAATGTTTATTTTGTATCTATAATTAGTCATTTAAGTCAGTGGTTCCCAAATTTTTTAGCTTAAGTACCTCCTAAGCTTTGTTTCACACAGAGTACCCCTTAATTTGAGTTTCAGGCAAATAAATCGTTTAGTATTCACATTTTGTCAATAATAACTATTATATTTTTGTTTTAATTATATTTATGGTCCAAGATACTCCAAAAATATGAAAAATGTACAACTAAAGACACTTTTTTACTAAAATAAAATAAAAGTACATGAAATTTTCTGGCAATCTGGCATCATTCTAAGTGCCCCCTGGTAATTGCTCATGTACCCCTTGAGGTCCCCGTACCCCTGGTTGGGAAGCACTGATTTTAGTCACTTATTTGACCGTCAGCTGCTCAAATATGATCGAACAACAAAAAAACAAAACTTTTTTCACTAGTGCAAACAAAATTCACACACGATAAAGATTGAACCCCAAAAAATATTTTTCAAGGTAGTATTTATTGAACGATATTTTGAAATAGTAATTATCATGACAGGCCTAATTGTGAATAAACAGCATAATAAGGATCTAGAGCTGCAAGTGAAATTGCAATTTGAATGCGCAATAATTTCCTCCCCAAAACAAACTATTGTTCTTATTCTGCAAAAACAAATGATATCCCTGTGGTTTAGATCTGTGCAGACATGTTCTGAAACAGATGGGATTATTTGATCAGTTTGTCAGGTTGTAAGACTGCGTTGAACAGAATATTTTTTATTAAAATTAAAAATCTAATTACAATCACAAATAAAAATCACAATGAGAAATTTTAACAAATCGTACAGCCGAATAACGATGACTTCTACTGTATTTTGTGGGAATATCCATAAACTGCAATGAAAAGCATTGGAGAACTGAATATTGAATCATTAATTCAGTTCAAATCACACTTTCTTACTTATTATTAGTGTTATTTCCTCCCTTTTCTGTTATTTCATCTGTGCTTATGAGTTTTTTCACCAGTTTCAATTTTGAATGCCAAAATTGTTCATTGGTTCTAGTTGTACATTCATTTTCATTCACAAAACAAACAGGTGTTGTTCAACTAGAGCTTTGGACCGAAGGAATAAGCAAAAATAATATTAAAAAAGTAAACAAAAGCTGTGGAACAACACGATGAGCTGCTGGATCATTAAAAAGATAAACATTTGTCAGAAGACTTTTGAATGAACAGTTCAGTATTTAGCCTCTTAAAATCTCATTACAGCATTACAGGCTACTGAACAGACACAATACCAAACCCTATTCCCAAATGTTTTCATCCACAAACTGTGAGTAAAAAGATATAAAATAAAACATAATCTGCAGAACTCACCCCTCGCCCGCTGCATTTGGAGGTGCACTGATGAACGCCAAACACGCTCACGTTCTGACACTGGCGGTTCAGACACATCTACGAGAAAAATAAACAAAGGATAAAGATGTTACACTTTTTAAGAGCTTTTAGGAATTTCATAGGTGTTTTCCATTTTTGTTTACACAGTTTTAGATTATTTACAGTGAGTCACACATGTTAAGAGTAATCTTTATTTTCTGCCGTTGCTCCCCGTACTTGAGGCTCCTATTTTTTTTTTTCTAGAACTATAAAAAACGTGTATAAAAAACAAAACAAAATGGACTTCTCTGCACAAGCGCCATCTATTGGCTGCATAGCGCTTACACAAGCTGAACAAGCAGTTTGTAGTGATCGTGTTCAGACGGCAGAAAAGCTCAGAATGAAGGATTAAGGATTGAAAAAATGTAGATTTAAAGGATTGAAAAATTGGTAATTATCAGTTATCAGAAAAACTTCATTGATCGAAAGAATTCAGCAGGGAGTGTTTTTGACGGTCGGAGGAAGAGGATTTTCAAACCAGGATTCAACAAACTTAAGTGAATGAAGCTAAATGCAACTCCAGATACTCTTTGATGACAGAGCAATGTTAGTACAAAAAAGTCACTGTCACATAATAATTGTCCTTTACGTAATTTCAGATCCATATTGAGATTTCAAATTATTAATACAAATATTAAATTATGAACCTATTTTTACATCAGACAAAAGCATTCTATTTTCTTTAAAGGGCCTATGACAGGTTGAAATACACATTTAACTAAAATGCAAATGCAGGTAACATAAATATATTCAAATTTCTACTAAAATCTTTACAAATTTAACCCCAGTTTAGCTGTTTTTTAGGTTTTAAATTTTACTTTCTGGTTGTAAAGTATGACATCACACTAGGAAATTACCATAGCAACCACACTGTACATGGGCCAAAACTCATCTAACGTCACAGATTTTGTTCATTTGACAAAGAAAAACACACGTGAACACCTTTATTTAGATATCAAAGTTTAAAGTAGTTTATTTTGTGTAAATTATGCATAACCTTTGACTCCCCAGCGTGATGTCATCAATTTATTTACTTCCTGTTATTGCCTACAGATTTTTAAACTTTTCTCCACAAATAGCGACTGGATTGGTGTAAAACTATAATTTGTATTAATACACTGAATAAAGTCAAAATTAAAAAATCATAAAAACCTGTCATACGCACTTTAACTTAACCTTTTTTTCTATCCATAAAACGTCCTGTCCATCAATCGAATGACATAAGTATTGTATGTAAACATTGTACAATGCAATATTCATTCATTCTACTCGTGTTGTTTATTAAACACACAACAACAGCATGCTCTGGTCTGAGCGTTAATCCATCCTATGACCTTCGGGCTGGTGGAGTGCTCTGTATACACACACATAGATACAAAAATACACAGCGGATAAAGTAAAGCAGAAAAAAATACATTAAAAAAACTAGTGTAGAAACAGGAAGGGGGAAAACACTAACACAGCTGAACACTAGAGGGTAAGCATCCTAGGTAAATATACAAAAAATACTGTGTACTGATTCTGTTTTCTGTTATCAGATGAGATAACTGACTTGATATACAACTGAAACTACTTCAAATGTAAACTAAATAAGGGTTTTTGGTTTGTAAATTTACTTTTCTGAATATACAGTTTTGCCAGTACAAGAAAAAGATTCATCATACAGGCTTTGTCCTCATTATTATTATTATTATTTTTGTCACATTTAAGGCAAGACACTACAGACAAAACTCTTTTTTTTTCAGATTTTTTTTTTTTTTGTCAGTTTGCTCTCTCAACAGCAACAACAAACTTCCGTCCGATCTGTTCCTAAAGATGTTTTATTATTTCACTTAATCCACTTCATCCATAGATTTCTCTGGGACATTGTAACTTCAAAGGCCGTTTTCTTAAAATGCATTTTTCTCCCTCGGGACATAAGGATCACCACTTAAAGTAGCTCCTACACCAAACTTTACAATCTGGGACTCAAGAAGATTTTGACGAAACGTACAGAAGGATTTTTTTTAATATCTAATTCTAAAACTGATTTATAGAAGTTTTAAGTAAAAAAAATGACTAGAAATTTGAATTTTTAGGACAATTTTCAGTCTAATCTAGTTTACTTAGAAACTAAATAAGAAATCCAAAATCCCCTCTGTAAAGTTTTTTTTGTAACTAATATGTGTGCAAAATGAACCAAGAAATTAAAACCTGGTTCTTTCCATTTTTCAGATTTAAATTTCCCAAATATGTGTATTTTTTGCCATTTTTACAAATAAAATACCTTCGTTCTACATGAAAACATGACATGATGAAACACTTGTAATACAATTTTTTCTTACATTTATGTGAGTAAACTACAGGAGAAGTTTCAAATTGATATGTTTAAATTTAAGATTTTTCCCAATCTCCTGCAGTGTCTCACCTTAAACAAACCAAAAACACCAAACTGTTCCACTTCTTGAGCCTGACCCTTTCAGAACTTCAGGCCAAAAGCATTTCATCACAATATGACAAACGTGAAGAACAGAGCTATAATACAAATACAAAATTGGAAACGTACAGGTAAAATAAATCAAACTAAAGGGGAAACTGTACCATTGGAGCGACAACGTTTTAACTAAACACTGCCTTGACGATGCAGTCCGTGAGAGAATGAACTTGTTGGAATGACTGTAAGATACACCCAAATATATGTTTCCAAAAGTGTCAAAGCTCATCAGATTTTCCATTTATCTCCAGCATCTGCGGCTGTTTTATTTTACTCTCATTTGGTTTACACAGTTTTAGCGAGCCGAAGCGGTCCAATAAATCTTTGGCGTTTAAGCTATTTATCTTAAAGTGAAGACAGGAAATTATAAAGTAGGACAATTACGCGCGTGAAAACGGGATTTGTTCATAAAATCAAGAGTCAGTGCCACTTTAACAGACCGTCGCCACCAATCTGCTTAAGCGCTAAATTGTCAAACAAACTTTAAATGGAAAAACAAGATTTGGTCGGTGTTAGATATGAGATTTTAGCTTTAAATTTAAATATTTTTATACTTTTGAGTGAGTTGTAGATAACATAGTGCATTGCTGATATGAATATTTGTGGATAATGGTCTAAATGTTGGTTTCACAGAATTAGCAAGAACTATTTAAGTCTTTGAGCCTCGTAAACGTGTCTATTTTAAGTCGGAAAGCCTATTTTGTCCCGTCTTTAACCGCACAGTAAAGTAACACTATGGAATGTGTTAAAGAGCCTGAGAATGGTCAAACCGCTAAACACTTTCAGACCACGAACAGCAGCATGAGTTACAACCCGAGGCATCAACTACCGGCGCAATAAAGATGTATTCTATAAATGTATTCTATATTTTGTGTTGTTTTTCAATGAGAACTTGAAAAGAATATATTAACTGATAAACATTCTGCATTATTTGTAGCGTTATTTGCCTTTAAAATTGATCTTGGGTACCTTTACTTTGGCATTTCATGTTTTAAAACTTAAAATAATGTCATATCTAGTGAAAACTTACATTACTTTATATCTGTGCAGGGCCGTCAACAGAAATTTGGTGGCCCGGGGCAAGAAGCCTCAATTGGGCCCCCATCTAATGCAAATTAATAGGAAAAGGGTCCAATTTTGTACCCCAGTCAACTGCCCTGTATCTGTGGAGCGTTCACTGATCAAGAATTGAGTCAGCGCCCATTCTACTGGCAGCAGAGTGAATAACAAAGTGGAAACAAACAAAAGCTAGCTAATATAAGTACGCAGTTGTCTGGCCTTGATTTATCGACTTAAAAAGAGCATGAAAAATCTCAGAGCTGGACTTTTGACGTCACAAAACTGGGAAATTCCCAGAGTGGAGATTACTTACTAAGAGTCATCAAAATAGGGTGAATGATGCTAAATACAACTTCTGGAAAGTTTTTTTTAATGAGGAAACAATGTTAGAAGAGGGTTAAAAACTCAAAAACAAGTACACTTTGCATAATATAGTGTCTCCTTTAAAAACTATGTGCAGAAATGACAGTTGCAGGGTTATAAAGAATGTAGGGCTGTAGTCCTTGTTTTTTAGTTGTCTATTAGTCGGTCGAGTATCTTAGTCGATCAAGATTTTTATTAGTCGACTAATCATTTTATTTATACTAAATTATTATAAAATTATTTATATGGCAAAAACAGAAAGATATGAAGTGAGTTTGCTGAAGATTTTGGAGTCTCCTAAGCACTTCTCTGTATAAATCATAGTTTATTGTATGAACTCTTCAGTTGTGTTCCTTTGAGTGCAGTTTGGTTCAGATAAATGGAAATACTTTACAGTTGATATATTTTTGCCACAAACCCTTTTAGTCGACTAATTGCCGATAGGACTGGTCTTTAGTCGACCAAGAATTTCTTTAGTCGACTAAAGCCCTAAAAGAATGATAATGAGATTTCAAAAAAGGTAAGCAAGGTTATACATAAGGATTTTAGGCAACAAAGAGAACAGTGGGTGAATCAGTTGTTTGGGTGGTCATCAAACTAGTGTAAATGACGCTAAATACCACTCCAGGTATGTTTTTGATGAAGGAATGTTATAACGTGGTTAAAGGCTGAAAAAAGTCAGTTTTGCATAATAATCTATTGTATTTAGTCACATTTGATGCCTTGTGTCCAGCAGCAAGAGACAATCTTCCTGCACTCTGAAATCAGCTCCGAGCTACTTTTTAAAACTATTTTTAAACTGCAAAACATACAATACCAATGCTGCGGTGAAAAAAAACATGAATAATTAATAGTGTAGGACATTTAACAAATAAGTTATTATACAAATCCATTTTATATTCTTCTGTATGGAGGTTATGCAGATGTCATCAAAGCATTCTCAATTTTAGCAGTGAGTGGTAAAAAGCTAGTCAGTGACATTTTCTCCTGTAAAAGCTCAAAACACAACTAAAATGTGAAACAGCTGTTAAAGTCTGACAACAATTATAACAGTCTACAAATACTACAAATATTTAGTTTGTACTTGATCAAAAAATAAATAAAATCAAGTAAACAGTTGTATAAAACCAGATAAACAAAAGGAACACAGCAGATACGCTCACATTTATCACTAACACAGACTTTGGGATCAAACACAGTTGATTACATTTCTGTCCTTAAAGTGCGTAAGACAGGTTTGTATGATTTTCTAAGATTTTCTTTATTCTGTGTATTAATAACACTTGTAAATATAAATTATAGTTTTACACCAATCAGGTCGCTGTTTGTGGAGAAAAATTTAAAAATCTGTTGAAAATTACAGGAAGTAAACAAACTGATGACATCACACTGGGGAGACTAAGGTTATGCATAAATTACACAAAAGAAACTACTTTTTTGACCCTTTAACCATTGATTCAACAAAATAAAGGTGTTTTTTTTTGTCAAATAAAAGAATATGAGTGACATTAGAGGAGTTTTGACCCAGTGCACAGTGTGGTTGCTATGGTAATTTCCTAGTATGACGCCATCATTTACAACCAGGAAGTAAAATTAAAAAACTAAAAATGTAGCTAAACTGGGGTAAAATCTGTATTTATATAGTATTTAGCAGAATTTGAATATATTTATGTTAATCGCATTTTAGTTTGGTTAGTAGTCCAACCTGTCAGAGGCTCTTTAAATAAGGTGTTTCTAAGTCTGTTTGTTGAGGAAATTAATTGTTGTGCAGCAGCTGAAGTGTCCTAATTCTCCAACTGCTATTTGCAAACAAGTAAGTTTAACCCTGCACAGTCGCAGCAACAACAGAGAAACTACTGTCTGTTGACATTTTAACGTATAAAGTTAATTTGAGCACAACAAAAGCTCCTGGGGCAAAAAAAAGCCCCAAAAAAGCAAACAAACACATTTCATCAGTTGCATCCACTAAATGTCAGTTGTGTTTCTTGTGCTGATTCGTACCATGCCGTTGCCACACTTGGTCCCGGTCAGCACCAGTCCCGGGTCGGGCATGTCGTCCCCCAGATACACATGTGTCCCGCGGCACAGGATCCGGCCCCCTTCCGGCTGTGGGATGTTGGTCTCTATGGAAACCGCGTTGGTGCCGATGACGGGCCGGTTGGCTCCGCCCTGACACTGGATCTTACCACATTTAGCGTCGCTGTGGACAGAGGAGGCACGGAAGAATGATTTGTGATTAGAAATGGGCAGTGTATAGAAATTTTGATAATACTGAGGTTGTTTTGAAGATATGCACATTTTGAATATTGACCATATTGTTTAGAGTAAAAAAAAAAATCTACAAAAAGAGCTGATTGAAAGTAAAACTGAAAAAAATGTATGCTATAAAGTTTCAAATAATGGTCAAAGGTGATATTTCTGCACTTTTACATTTGTCTGATAATTCAACCTCAACTAATACGTTTAAAGACATGTTTTAACACATTTGTGTTGGATTGACATGTCACCTGAATATCATTACTGTAAAACTCAAACATTGAAATACAAACTTTTGACAATATCGCCCACACCTATTTGAGACTTGATACAGTTGAAAGAGAAAGCAGAAACATTTCATTTCATTTTTTTAAAAATAAAAAAGAGAACTTAAAAATAAGTTTAGTCTCAAATTGGATGCATTTGTTTTAGTTTGAAAAAAATGACAATTTACACAAAACTGGCAAATTTTTTGACAGTTTAAACGACAATTTAACAAAATAAATGTGTTATCGGGTATTATTATTTGCCAAATCATAACTATTATGTAATTTATGTAGATTTTGGCCCTTGTTTACAGTCTGGTTGCTAGGTAACAGCTGTAGAATTACCTCTAATTATGTCATATTTGCTGCTCATGTCCAACCAGGAAGTAACATTTTAAACATTACGAAAATCCCCAAACTGGGGATAAAAAGGCAAAATCTTATAATCATGTTTACCACGTTTTACTGAAATGTGTCGTCTAACCTGTCAAATAGACTATAAGGATTTAATTATTGTGTGCAGCACTTAGGAAACAGCATTTGTTTTAAAATGTGAAATAGAAATAAAATTGATTGTAAATAGATAATTAAATCCTGCATTAAGAGCAAATTGAAAATGAAAAAAAAAAAAAAAAAAAAAAAAAAGATTTGTAAACTTGAAAATTGGGATATAGAGTCATATTTCTTCTTTCTTTCTTTTCTAATGTTAGAGTCTTTTCTATTTGTCTGATACTGACGAATACATAGACACATGTTAACACATTTCTGTCGGATAGACTTAACATCGTCTGAACATCATTATCAGGACTCCAAACACACACATGCAACAAGCTAATTCAACGCACTTCTACTCTATTTTTTTTTTTTTTTAACTTTAGTTTTTTTCTACTAGTTTTTTGTTCAAACTCCTGCTCTTACCGCGGCTCACATTTGGCGAACAGCCCCTTGTTGTCTTTGCCACAGTTGCCGTAAGGGTCTCCTGCAGAGTTCACCCTCTCGAAGCAGATGCCCGGAGCTGCTTTGGCCCCTGACACAAACACATGCAGGACATCACAAATCTGGACATCATTACACCACCCACTGAGAACCAAACCATTAGTGCAGCTTTCTATGTTTTTGCTGCAAATGCAAAGGCTGTTTGTGTTGTTTATTGCGCGCTGTAAATTGCCGCTTGTCATTCTTGATGGTGATAATGATCGGTTGATATCGACAGTGTGACATTATACATGAAATTGCTATAATAGAAGCCCTGGTTTGCACGAGGAAGCAGTGAAAATGGCATATCTAGTAGACTTAGGGGAAAAAAACAAAAAAAAACCCACACATTTTACACTAGCAATTCAAATAGCTTATAATGATTATCACAGTGGTAAGGAGGGCTAGGATTGTCATAGGTTTTATACATTTTATTGTGTTAATGCAATACATATTTATATTATATTACATATATTTATAATAATTCCAGTATCAATAATGACAAAAAAAAAACAAAAAAAGTCTGACATTTGGTGCCTATATCTATTTTTCTTTTTTTTTTTCTTTGCACAATAAAAACACACTAATAATTTTATATCCCACATATAAGCATTCTGTTATTATCTTTTACTTTTTAGATTATTTGATCAAAGCTATTCTTCTTATTCCAGAAGTTGCCGTACGCGCCGCCGTCTTGTTTCCGTTGTATTAGTTTACATGGAGCAGACGAGCTCAACAGAAAATAAGTTCTACATGGACTAAAAAAGCTGTTTTCAGACTGACCAGGAAATCGGTGCATTGTTGACTTGTTGTTGCTCGTGTTCATTAAACATTTTACATAAATCAATCTACTTTATATAACATTTTAGCGGCGAGACTTTTCCCTCGATCGTCATTAGCTTTAACGGAGTTCTCGTCAAACGGAAGTGCATTTACAACAAAAGTGCAAAAAAACGGCAAAAGTGGGCGGGGCAGAATAAGGTGAATTAACTTCTAGATTCAACAAATCAGTACATCTTGTTTTTGCCCATATTCATTTAATGACTTTTAATGCTTTTTAATGTCCCTCGGAAACCCTGAATATATCGGTGAAACAGATTTTACTTTATTACAAGAATAACATTAAAACTAGATACTGTTTATGTACAGCTGAGTTTTCTCTATCCCAGCAGCTTTGTACTCAAGATACACCAGCCACAGTCTTATAAAAACAAAGTCTAACTAAATACACAAGATTGATAGTGTGTTAAATGCTTCTGTTAATTCTGATAATGTTACACCTTGCTGTTTTTGTTATTTTTTTGTTTAGTTTTGCTCTGTCTTTGTTAAATATACAAAAAACCCTTGTTAATATTTGAATTCTAAAGATTCATATTAGTTTCGTGTTTGCTGCACTGCTCTTTCAAAAGTCTAATAAACATTTTAAAAAGCGTTTGGTTGGCGTCTCATCATAGAAACACCAGTCCTTGTTCCCGACCTTGTCCCCACAGCGTGATGCACTGCTGCTCGTGGGTTTGGCAGATGCCGTTGTAGCAGTATCCGTCCACACTGAGGCAGGCGTGGCCGTCGTGGAGGTAAACGTTGGCGGGACAGTGAGGGCTCGTCCCGGTGCAGAACTCGGGAAGGTCGCAGGAATTACTGGACTCACGACACGGCGTCCCGGCTGGCTTCAACTGTCAGCAGAGACGTGTAGAGTAGATTTAGAAGCCAGAAATTGTTCCAAGAATGTGGTGATATGCAATTTATCGCAATTCAATCCTGCACAAAAGCACCTGCTAGCTCTGTGTTAGCTCAGTGTTAGCGTCAGTACTTCCTGTCGAATTCTATCTCTATGTTTTCACTAAGTCAGTTCAAAATTAATAAATATAATTACATTAGGCAGTGAACAGTAAGTTGTTAAAGACTTTACAAAACAGGAGACTGCTTCATCAAAGGACACACAAAATGATGTGTTTGTGTCTCAATGCTAATGCTAATTCTGCTGCTGAAGCATTAAAAATGTTTAAATAAAACAAAACAAAAATAACAAACTGAAATTATCGTCATATAGAAACATCAGATCAGGCAGTCTTTACTTTAAAATGTAATAGGTTGTTTATTTTATATTTAACATTTTAATAAAAGTTAGCATTAGCTGTGTTAGCTGTTGCTGTGCACAGAGCCCATTATAAAAATTGTGTATCTGGAAGACACACTATAATTAAACACTAAAACGACACAAGTAATCAAACAATAGCTACAATGAAAATATTCTTCCCCAGTTAACATTTTACAGTATAAATACATGTTTTAAAGTATTACTATTAGTATTTTAATTGATGTAAATCAAATTAATAGCATAATTTTCCATAGTTGAGCAGTCAATCAAATGAAATATTACTGACAATTCTATGGAGGATTTTGTCTGAGAGGCACATAAAAAAGCCCAATTTGGGAGAACCACAGTATAAACCAGATAAAAGACAACTCTCTTTCTATTTCAAAGGACAATTTGTATATAATATTGTTAAATTCTCACCAGATATTCATAGTTTTGTCAAAAGCATTGAAAATCACAAACTAATCAACACTAAAACTGGTCAAACTGGTATCGAAACTGGATATTAATTTGTGCAAGTATTGATACTAGAAAAATCACTTTTACAGTACAAAATATGACCTTTTGTGAACAGTTTTAGAAAGATCTTGAGCTTGTCGGAAACTAGTTTAAGACCACAATCTTTAATAAAAAAAGTACTTTATTTTTATTTATTGTTGAAAATGTCTATTACTTGAAACCTTGACCTACAATAAGAGCTTTTGTAAGTATCGAGAATAAGATGTATTTGTTGAAATTGTCTATTACTTGAAACCCTGACCTAAAACAGCAGCTTTTGTAAGTAACGAGAATAAAATATATTTGTTTTTTGAGTTGAGTTTGAAACGACAACACTAATTTGTTATCGATTTTTTTTTCTGTGTGTGTGAGAAAAGACTTAATTGGTTGTAACATTGAGCCAAAGTGTGTGCATTAGAGTTGTTTGATCAGCGGACATTGTACCTGACAGTCGTGGCAGCACTGTCCATGAGCGCACACGGCCTCCCCTTTAAGAGTGCATGTGGTGGCGTTACAGCACGGGTTCAAACACTCCTGTAACAGACGAAACACAATATATAAACATGAGAGCGAGACAAAAGACGAGAGAGGGAGGTGAAAGCAAATAAACGCAACACAGAGAACACGGTTTAATAAAAGAGTTAAATGTTTGTTGCTTGGTGTGTGGACGCTTAGGGATGGTATTGAGAACCGGTTCCACTTGATAACCGTTTTATGTCTAACAAGCCACCAGAATCGTCCGTCTTCTCCCTTAAAGGTCCCATAACATGCAAAATCGACTTTTCAGAGGTTTTAACCTTCCTACAGTGCTATTTGGGCCTCGTATGTTGTGCCCAAAGTGGTTTTTTGATTGATTCCCGCATGCTTTCGCTAGAGAACTGTCTTTTCCGTCCCCCTCGGCTGAGCAGCAGACGGGGGCTCCTCACAAGGATGACGCGCTTCCCAAGGATGACGCGGTGTTTAAGCCACGCCTCCGGGAAGCGCGCAGCCGCAGAATAAAAACAGCTAATGCTAATGCTACACAGTAATTACACATTGGATACGACAGATCGAGGAGTTAGCTTGTTATTTACCAAACGGCAACGTCCGTCGTTGAGGTACTGGAGCACGTCAAACTCCAGGTCAGATCCAGGACGTAGGACTCAGCACGACGCACCGTCAGGACGGATAAAATGTTTATTCCTGTGTTTGTGTATCGCTGTTTACCGGAGCACATGGCGCATGCGCACCATTTCCGCTCTAGGCTTCGGCACGGGTTGGGCGGGGGAGGCAGCCTGCTCTCTGTTCGGGGGGTCGGATCTCAGAGTGAGCCGTTTGCTTTTGCAAGGAGGGGGGCCAGTCCAAGAAATGGGTGTTTTTTGGAAACTGTTATGTTATGGATATTGCACAACGCAAAAATTTATCAACAAAGCCCTTAGAATAGACTGTGTAAAGGGCAAAATAGCAGAATATGGGACCTTTAAAGTGCCCATGACAGGTTGATATACACATTTAACTAAAATGCCGTTAAGATGAATATATTCAAATTTCTACTAAAATCTGTACACATTTTACCCCCGTTTAGCTATTTTTTAGGTTTGAAATTTTACTTCCTGGTTGTATGACATCACACTAGGAAATTACCATAGCAACCATACTGTACATTGGTGAAAACTCATCAAATGTGATAGATTTTGTTCATTTGACAAAGAGAAACGCATTTGAACACCTTTATTTTGTCGAATGAATGTTTAAAGGGTCAAAAAAGTCGATTATTTTGTGTAAATTATGCGTAACCTTCGTCTCCCCAGTGTGATGTCATCAGTTTGTTTACTTCCTGCAATTCTCAACAGATTTTTCAACTTTTCTCCACAAACGGCGACCTGATTGGTGTAAAACTACAATTTATATTTACACAAGGTATTAATACACGGAATAAAGTCAAAATTAGAAAATCGTAAAAACCTGTCATACGCACTTTAACAACTCTTCTTATCGACGCCTCTTTGGGCCGCGTCAGCCTCATTTGCGCGCAGCACTCTTTCGGTTTCATTACAAGCCAAAGTTTCGGCTCCGGTGAAGCCAACAGTCCGTGCTGCACGTCACGCCGATTCCGTGTGGATATAATTAACGCTTTCATGCGGCAGGAGAGCAGAAACGACGGTAGCGAGGGGAGATTCTGCGCGCACACACCAGGCCGTGATCCTAGCTCAGCAGAGGCAAGAGAGCAGCAGGATGTTCCCCCGTTAACAGGAATAACAACAGGACACGTGTGAAGAGCAGGAACAGAGAAAAAAAATGAGTCAGATGACAGAAAAGCACTTGCCCTGCCCTTTACATTGTAGTTTTCATTGTTATGTAGCCAACACTTAAGCCTAAACACAGGCTTATACAACTAGATACATAAGACGCATATTTTTTTATAAACTATATAGGGATTGATAAGAGAATTGTTAAGGAATCAAATCGATAAGCCAAATTATAAATAGTATTGGTATTGATAAAATCTTATCAACCAGTTTGCGTTGGTCTGAAGAAGTCGACCATAATTTATCACAACAGCAGTGCACAGTGATGAAAAATATTTAAAGATTGAAGGCATTGTTTGTTGCCTTAAAGGAAAAATATTGTGCATTTTTCATGTTGTTATTGGCCTTTAAACCTGCTCTTGAGTGTCTTCTGTTTGACATTTCTTGTTTAGAAATAAAAATAAAACGCTTTTACAAAGAAAAATATATAACTATCACTATCTTGGGAGATGCCATTTTGACTTAGCTGTGGCTCCATCTACTGGCTGTAGAGGCAATTACACATATGTAAATATATACCCACAATAGATTGCAGTAAAGAGTGGATATGACAAAGTTGTAGTTATCATGATTAGACGGAAGAAATGTTCAGAGCGAGTCTGGCAATGATTTAAGGACTTAAAACGACAAAAAATTCTCAGATAAGTGACGTCAGCATCATCTGCATCACACATCAAAGAAATTCAGAAGGTAATGTCGGAGAGAGAGAAGATTTTCAAACGATCAAACAAACGTGAATCAAGCTAAATGCTACTCTAGGTATGTTTTTGATGACAGAACAATTTTAGAACATGGTTACTTTGCATATTATTTGTCCTTTAACTTAAATAACATCACCAAAATCCAGGAAATGTACAACTTCTTAATAAAACCTGTTAAAAAACCCTCACCAACAAACATTTCTGTACAATAATTGAGTAAAGGTACATTTCATCAACGTTACCCAGTACTACATTAAAAAATAAACAGTCGATATTTTAATACGATAATATAATGAGCAGAATGTGATGGAAAAGAACATAAATAATGACTTGCACTTCAGCTCCATGGACGAAAAATTCCACTGAGCTGAGTTACGTCGGCATATATAGTGTTCTGTATGATCTCATGAACGCAGTGGCTCAGAGCACCCTTGGGTCCCTTCTCTCTGTGTGTTATCCCCCCATTATCTGACACCACGCTGTAGATGGACAACGCAGGAGCAGGAGAGGGCCCTGAAGCCATTATAAGGGCTTTTCCCATGATCCCGCGGGGCCGAGGAGGAGAGGAGCGAAAGGGCGTGACCAGTGATTACGACGGAGAACACTTTTAATGAGGACGAGGTGCTCTGTGTGAGTGAGTTGGCAGTGTTTTGCGAAAAGCTTTGTAGTCGCTGCTGGCTCCGGTCGTAACGGTGGATTTTAGAAAGAAAGTCAGGCCAAATCTCAATTAAAATCAAAATACAAAAGACACATTGGAAAAGAGAAGAGTTTGACTTGAGTTCAGTCTGAAAAAATGGCATGGCAAGAATTAGGGCTACAAGATTAACTCCAATTTGAATCACAATTTGAACGGTCATATTTGGCAAATCACAAAGGCTTGGCCAGCGCTCTTACTTTGCAGGATGACAGCGAAAAGGACTCGTGTTTGACTCCGGATCGGACAAGGCCTTTCTGTGTGGGGTTTGTGTGTTTCTCTCTGTCTTGCTGGGTTTCCATCAACCCAAAACATGCACCAAAGGTAAAATCCTCCAGCTACGGTAGTCCTGACCAAGACCAGGACAAGATCTGGAGATGACGAGATGTGGTCCCGCCCCCTGCGCTTAGTCTAGACACGTGCAGCTGAATTATGTCGTAATTGTAGGACCAGAGAGCAGGGCATCACAGAAGTTTATACGACTGGTGATAAAAGCATGCATCAGCGTCTCTGTTGGCCCGAGAGAGAACGGGGCGGACTCTGGTAATATTCTTTGAGTCGGTGATTCCCAACCAGGGGTACGGGGACCCCAAGGGGTAAATGGGCAATTACCAGGGGGTACTTAGAATGGTTTAAGGTTTTAAAAGAAGATGAAATGTGCTTTTATCTGAATAAAAAGTGTTATAGGTTGTAAATTTAGCATATTTTTGGAGTATATTGGATGATAAAACAAATTTTAAAATATATATATAGATAATAGTAATAACTGACAATATGCAACTACTAGACCCATTTATTTGCCTGAAACTCAAGTTAAGGGATACTTTGAGTGTGAGACATAGCTTAGGGGGTATGCGAGACAAAAAAGTTTGGGAACCACTGCTTTAAGTGATAAAAACCTATTTTTGTGATGCTCTTGATGTGTGGAATAAAAGTTAGCTCAGAGTCAAAAATGATGCCGAGATTTTTTGCCTGCAGTGATGGAGTAAAAGACTGTGCCTGGAGTTTGGGTAAAAGTTTCTCTCTTTGAGCCTCAGGACTGATGAAGAACTTTCCTGCCATTCAGGATTTGATGTCTAAATGCAATTAAAAAGAGGATCCATTGGCCAGGTGTCATCAGGAGACACGCTTTGCTTCTTGATTCTGCAGAAATCCATGCTGCTTTGTGTTATTTTTTTCTCATAAGCCGTCACGTTTTGACACTAATGGGACCATATACATTATATACATTGGTTAATCTGCCTATCAAATTGATAAATTCCACTCTCTTCACTGTTCAGGGTACTTTTTAAAGTGCTTCTGTTTGTGCACAAAGTCCTCAGTGGTCACGCTCCAGCCCACTTTGACCTACTGACTGTCCACCACCCGGCAGGGGCACTACTGTCCTCTGACCACACCCCTCTGGTGGTCCCAAGGTCCAGCTATAAGAAGTGGAGCGACCGTACTTTCTCAGTGTTTGGTCCTGAGCTCTGGAATGACGTTCCTCCTGAAGTGCGATCTATTGACCTTATTCTGCCCCGCCCACTTTTGTTGTAAACGCACTCCCGTTTTGACGAGAACTCCGTTAAAGCTAATGACGAACGAGGGAAAAGTCTCACCGCTAAAATGTTACATAAAGTAGGTTGATTTGTGTAAAATGTTTAATGAACACGAGCAACAACAAGTCAACAACGCAACGATTTCCTGGTCAGTCTGAAAACAGCTTTTTAGTCCATGTAGAACTTATTTTCTGTTGAGCTCGTCTGCTCCATGTGAACTAATACAACAGAAACAAGACGGCGGCGCGTACGACACTCTTCAGGTCATATGTTAAGGCATCTTTAGGCAGGCTTTTGACACATGGTTCTTTTTTAATACATGTCTTTTACTTATGTTTTATTTAATGTCTGTTTCTTATTGCCTGTGAAGCGCCTCTTGGCTGTTGGAAAATGCTAAACAAATATCATTATGATTGACTGATTGATTGAAGCTTCCAGACTATACATCGTTGTTCCTGTTGGGTGAATGTATCTCCTACTTATGTGTCTTTAAGAAGAACAATTTGTGAATATACATCGTTGTAAAGTAGGGTTAAAAACGTGTCGTCTTGGGTGATCCAGGAAATTAGTTCATATTTTTCTTTTTCTCTTTAACAGTAATGCTCCAGTTCTGGACTTGTTCAAAGTGTGAACTCCGAGTAGAATCTTATATACCTTTTTAACATAAATGTAATCATGATCACAAAGCTTGTCTGAAAAATTGCAGTTACATTTTACAATTTGTTAACAGTTCAGTAAATATAAACTGCAGGTCTATGTCAATAGTTATTTAACTGAATCGTTGACGTTTAAATTACTTTCATCAATTCAGAGGTTCACATTTAAAAAGAGGCAAAATAATAAAAGTGTCAGTTGTAGCACATGCGATCATATTTGAATTACATATTCTCAATTCAAGAACCGACTCAAGCGTTTTATTTGCTCTCAAAACCAATTATACACTTCTTGGTTTAATTGCAAACCCTATCGTAAAACCAACAACAACAAAAACTCGCTGCGCACTTTCTCACATATATAGTTGCATAATTTACCTCCGAAATCTCCCACAATGCAGTGTTTTCATATTTCATAACCCTGTTGTGTGCCTCCGCTCCCACATCTTCCTCCGTGGCTGTGACTAACTGGTTTTAAACTGTAAGCAACGAGCGCAGACGCAGGTTGATTTGAATAATTCACTAGTCGACATTGTGAAACTGTCAGCAAACACTGGCTCTCGGAGAATTGTATTACTGTGAACACAATAGCTGGAGTATATTTGCATTTACTCGTATCTCTGAGCTCGTTTTGTGAGAGAAAAGGAATGTTTTTGGATTATGGGAGCTTGGTGGTCTAAGCTTTCGGGGATGACAGAAGGAAGTATTTTATTTTGTGTTTGCTCGTGTGACTGTCGGGATAAACTACGGCACACATTCCTTATCTGGGCTTGTTTCGGCAAATAAACAGGGAGAAAAGAAGCAGCAAGCCGTGTTGGAAAGAGTACAGCAAGTGTGTGTTGTAAAAGTGCAGTTACATGTCTAAAAGTGTGCTGAAATTTAATTAAAAGTGCTGCCAAATTTGAGCTTTAGGTGAGACACTGAAGGTGAAAAATGTTAAATGTAAAGATATTCTTTTGAAACTTCTCCTGTACTTTACTCACATAAATGTAAGAAAATATTGTATTACAGGTTTCTCCTTGTGTAATGTTTTCAAATAGAGATAAGACATTTTATGTGTAAATCAGGCAAAAACTGCACATATTTGGGTCATTTAAATAAGATAAAAAATAAAGATCAGCCCTTAAAGTAGATCTTGCACACCAAACTTAACAATCTTGTATTTAACAAGATTTTGACGGAATATTTGGATTTGTTGATATTGTATTTCTAAGCCTGATTTATTGAAGATTTAAGTCAAAGAAATTAGGCGAAATTTCAATTTTTAGGACAATTTTCAGTCAGATCTAGTTCCTTTGAAAGCTAAATAAGAAATCCAAAATCCCCATTGTACATCTTTTTTGTAACTAATGTGTGTTCACAGAGAACCAAAAAAATTTAACCTGATTCTGCCCATTTTTCAGGTTGACATTAGGGCTGTAGTCTTTTAGTCGTTTAGTCGATTAATCGATTGATGCTGTTTTAGTCAACCAACATTTTTAGTAGTCGACTAATTAAGAGGATTTATACGACAAAAACAACGGAAAAGTGAGATATGGAGTGAGTTAGCTAAAGATTTTGGAGTGAATCATGAATTTATATATCTCTAACATATAAATATACTGTTTCCTTGAACTTTTCTGCATAATTTTCTTTCTTTATTTGCACAAACTCCTGTGCAGTTGTGTTTTTTGAGTGCAGTTTGGGTCAGATACATAGAGATACTTCGACCAAGGATTTCTTTAGACAACTGCACCCCTAATTGAAATGTCCCAAACGAGTGAAATTTTGGCTGATTTTACACATAAAACGCGTTCTTTAGATATGAAAACATTACATTGTACTTGCAACACATTTCTCCTACATTAATGTGAGTAAACTATGTGAGAAGTTTCAAATTTACATCTTTAAATTAAAGATTCTTTGCTATTCACCTGCAGCGTCTCGCTAGACAGACTAAACTAGACAGAAACATTAAGTAGAAGTCTTAATGCTGTTAATACAGCTGCTATGAGTGTATAAGTAAACTTTGACATGTTTCAGCTTCCATAATTTATTCTTTAACACATTCTCATGGCCAATTCCAGGCTTATTTCTTACCCAAACCACCTCATTTGATTCCATGATTGCTTCTCTTAAAAACTGCGGAAAATCCCGGCGGCCACATGAGCCCCACACGCTGCAGCGACACTGTCCGATTACCCCCCGGGACCTCCATCTGGCCCTGGTTAACCCCTGCATATTGCCTCACATCGCCGCCCTCTGGAGTTAAACGTAGCCCCTAATGAGCTGTGCGTCGGACTCTGACCTCGGGCTCGCCGCAGTCGCACTCCTCGCCCTCCTCCACGTAGCCGTTGCCGCACTTCTGACCCCCGTAGAGCACCTTGATTTCGGGCATGTTGAAGAGGCACATGCCCACGCCCTTCTCCAGACTGGCGGACAGGTCCTTTTTGCTGCAGCTGCTGAAGACGGTGGGGAACGGGTATCTGCGAGACAAAAGCAATGATTGACTGATTGGTTTGTTATTTGCTGATAGAGATGTCCAGAAGATAAGGTTAACGGTAACTGGGACAATTCAGGTCACTATAAGAACTGAAAAGTAATAATCGTGACTATTTTAGAGGCAAATTTGGTCTTTAAATCTAAGGTCCTTTTTTATCTGGCTGTTTTGGACACATCACTTTATTATGCCTGATTTTGTAAAGCTGGGCACAAAGGAAAAGTAATATGTGACTTAATTTGAATAGGAACAAATTTGACGGACTGTGAACTAAATCTTAAAGGACACATATTCTGCTACAGGGACTTTTTTGAGCTTTAAACCATGTTCTAACAATGTTCCATCATCAAAAACACACCTGAAGTAGTAGTCAGTTGCATTCACACTGTTTTGAGGAATTTTTATCAGAAAATCACCCTCCTCTGAGCGCCAAACATACTTCCTGCTGAACGGACGTATTTTTGTATCATCTATGTTTTAAGTCCTTAAATCATCGCCAGACTTGTTCTGAGCACTTCTGCCTCTAAACACGATAACTGCTGCAGCAAATCTGCATCATAACGTCTTTTCAGGGCTAACTTCACTAGATTGAATATAGCGCTGGCGCCATCTGCTGGCTGGTTGCACCCAGTAAGTGTGACTGATAACACAGGTCATAGAATGAATAAGAAACTTTTTTTTAATTAAAACATGAGATGGTAAATTTAAGGTATTCAAGAGCATGTTTAAAGGCTAACAGCAATATGACAAATGCAGAATATTTTTCCTTTAATTTATGTATATTATGACTTTGTTTATGTGCTACCTATGTCTGTTTTTATTTATTTATTTGCTTATTTTTGTTGTGCTCTCTGGTCCCGTTATCTTATTTTGTATTCTGTGTTTTTGCATTTAAAAAAAGAAAAAGTTAAGATAGACACACTTATTGCCTTACAGTGGAACGCTCAAGGCAAAGCCATAACGTCTCCATGGAGACAAGCAGGTTTTTTTCCCTTTCTACTATTTTTTTTAGACTTGGATAAGACTGTGACAAACCTTATGGATTCATCTGGGAAATTACTTGGACACAGTAGCTCAAAAATACAATATTAAACCATTCTCTCAGCAATAAAGAGCATGCGTAAATGTGGAAAAAGAAAGGAAAGTACATGGAAATGAAAATGAAAGATTTCACAAACGCTAAATTTTGACATTGTGACATCCCTCCCTAACTTGCTGACAATGTTGCTTATCTCTCTAATTTTAGAAGACAAAAAGTGACAAAAACGCAACAATGAGTGACAAGAACAATACAAGGTGTGACAAAAGTGCTACTAAAATCGAAAAAAGCAATAAAAATGAATTCCGAAACACATGATTCTTTTATTAGTTTGCCAGTTCATATTTCAGTCTTTTTGTCAATTCTCCTGGTTGTGTTTAAAATGTGAACTTTAAACAGAATCCTATTATTATAACATAAATGTAAATGATGTAAATGAAATGAAGTGTGGCTAAAAGCATAAAAATTTTTGACTATTAGCTACAAAAACGGGACTAAAAGTGAGAAAATGGTGACTAAAATTGACTAAAATTGAACAGCGATGCAAACAACAAAAATGTCACTTAAAGCTACAAAAAGGCGACTAAAATCAACAAAAATGCAACTAAAAGCAACACAATCACGACTAAAAGCAACAAACCCTTGACAAAAAGCAACAGGCTTGTTAAGGATAATTAGGCTTAGAAATTAGTAGTTACAAAGACTGAATCATTCAAAATAAACTCTTTGTTCATGCTTAATACTAAGGCAGGAATAAGTGTAGTTATTATAAAGTGTAGTGTTAGCTTTGTCTGCCAGTTCACCTTTAAATAAATCCAAACATAAAACGGTGAAAATCTTTGCATCTTTGGCTCGCATTAAATCTGACTGTCACTTTTTTCCTCTTCCGAAACAACCGTCTACAAAGCACAAAAGCGGAAAATACTTAGCGATTGTGCTCACGACGTGGCCCCACTTCTCTGCGATGCAATCAGAGCTAATTGTTGCTAATCACAAAGTCAATTAAGCACAAGAGCTGAAGCAGCCTCTTCAAACGTGCTCTGTCACCACACAACCGCGCCGTCTGAGCCGCCGTCGAGTAACGCATCTGACAACATGTGTTTTATGAGTCAAACTCCAGCTGAGAGAGAAGAAAATATCAGAGTTTGCCTGTAAATGTCGTTGTTTCTGTACAGTGGTGTGGTCCGCGCAGTGGGAGGTTGCAATCCCGGGAGTTTTGAGATGGACCTCATGTGGTTTTAAAGGGGTTTTAGCATTTTGTGATAACTACAGTGTGCTCGAAAAGTGCTGCAAGCGAACTGTCAATGTGCTGTCTACTTTTAGAGAGTTTCTGTACAGTATTTGACTAAAATTTCAAACTTGACTGCGATACAGAGAAAAGGCTCAGTGCTGCTTTCGATACCACAATGTTACCGTGACAATCTACTATTTTTGTGAAATCGTCGTATCGTGACCCACTGTTTCTCTCTTTGATGCAGCTGTCTGTTCAAACACATTTTCTCCTGTTGTTTAGCCTCTGAGCAAATGACTTTATTTAGCTCTTATTGGCTAGGGCTGCACAATTAAATTAAGTCAACACTCGCAAATCGCAGGCAGCAATCATTTCTTCCACAAACAACAAAATGTCTTGCTTTGGTTTGAATAAAAGCTGCTAACACTGTAGTTTGGATTTGTACAAACATGTTCTGAAACACGCAACAAAAGTGCGACCAAAAGCGAGTAAAACCTGCCTACAAACAACAAACGCGACTCAATGCACCAAAACATGAGGAAAAACGTCAAAAACGCACCTACAGATGTGATTAAAAGTGAAATATGCTGAAATATGACAGACACAACTGAAGGTGACAAAAACTCGGCTAAAAGCGACTAAATTGTGTTTAAAATGTGAATTTGTGAAACATAAATCGCAGATCTAATCGCACTGGTCAGAAAAATCACAATTAAACATATTTCCTAAATCGTGCAGCTCTATTATAGACAATTTAGTCAACACGAATAATGATCAAATCGAAATCATGATCTGGCCCCAAGAAAATCGTGATAATAATTTTTTTGCCATATCGCCCAGCCCTAATTTAAAGGGTTTATAAATTACAGCTTATATTAATAAATAAACATTTTAGTTACTGACTAGTAAAGAATGATCTGTAGATGTACTTTATAGTGTTTGATTAGTTCATGTTTAGGTTAAAGCTGGGGTTCCTGACTTTTTTGGGTGTAAATTTTGTGTTTTTCATCAAAGAGTATCTCGTAAAAGCAGCACTTAGTCACAAAAACTAGACCTCTGTGTGCTGTCTGCATCTAATAATAACGTATTTTGTCTCGAAATAAGAACTAAAAGCAGCGCTCTGATTGGCTGTTCTTGGGTGGTCCTCCATAGTTTCACACTGTTGTCTGAAAAAAGCTGTTGTAAAGCTGTGCACAGGACCGAAAATGAATGCATGTGAATTTTAACAATGTGCCAAAGGGTTTGTGAGAGCATGGGACGAGTTAGATAGATTAAAAAACCCACTTTCGGTTCTGCAGTGAGAAAATAAAGTACCCAGCTTTAAGTCTTCACAAAATATAGAACAAATATTGTTTATAGCAACTACCAAAATATCTCCAACGGCCCTGTACTTGAATGAATTGCAGTCTCAGCTCTGATCCAGCTGCACATAAGTCCCACTATACCAAGTGTTGTGACCTCATTTTCCTCAGTCGCTTTGATTTCCTTCACATGTGGAAGTCTCAACCAACCCCCAGCCCCCGAATCGCTGGATGTTACTGGAGGTTGAGTTAGGTCAAAGCTTATGGAGTGGAGTTGTAATGAAATAAAACCCTAAAAGGAAAAAAAAAAAAGCATGTATCGGGAAAAGTCGTAGTACCTGTTATAATTGCTCACTGGCTTTTGCCTTGTGCAGCCCCTGAGGGAGAAACACCAGTGAACTGCTGTCAGAGCGGCTGGTTAATGCAGAAGACTTACTTTTACCTTGATTTTCAACCAGTGTGCCGACAACACTGGAGTGCCTTGAGGGTTGAGGTCAGTTGTGCCTTGAATAAGTATCCAATTTGAGTCAACAGATACACAAATGCGGACGTAATTTACCTTTTTGGAGTGTCCTGAGCACCCAAAAAGAACGCAAAACCATCCCTATTGCTGAATTTAAAGAACAAAACAGTGGCCCAGACATTATTTACCATATGATTTCCACTAATTTGTCTGATTTGGTAATTAATTTGGTGTGCTGTGGTGTGTTTTAACCCCAAAAAGTGTGCCGCAACTCAAAAAAGGTTGAAAAACACATGACTAATTTACTATTTTGGAGTGTCTTGAGCAAGTTCTGCACCAAAACACGCCACAAAACCATCACTATTGCTGGATTTAAAGAACCAAACAGCGGCATAAACATTTACCCTATGTTTTTGTATGATTTGACAAGTTATTTGTTGCAGGTGGTGTGCCGTGGTATTTTTTAAACCCAAAAATTATGCCGCGACTCAAAAAAGGTTGAAAAACACAAGACTAATTTACTATTTTGGAGTCTCCAGAGCAAGTTCTGCACCAAAACACACCACAAAACCATCACTATTGCCGAATTTAAAGAATCAAACAGTGGCACAGACATTATTTACCATATGTTTTTGTATGATTTGACAAGTTATTTGTTGCAGGTGGTGTGCTGTGGTATCTTTTAAAAGCAAAAAGTGTGCCGCAACTCAAAAAAGGTTGAAACACACATGACTAATTTACTATTTTGGAGTGTGCTGAGCAACTTCTGCACCAAAAGACACCACAAAACCATCACTATTGCTGGCTTTAAAGAACCAAACAGCGGCATAAACATTTACCATATGTTTTTGTATGACTTGGTCATTTATTTGTAGTAGTTGGTGCGCCGTTGAATTTTTTAAACCCAAAAAGTGTGCCACTGTTCCAAAACGGTTGAGAAACACAAAAGTAATTTACTATTTTGGACTGTCCTGAGCAAGTTCTGCACCAAAACACACCACAAAACCATCACTATTGCTGGATTTAAAGAACCAAACAGTGGCACAAACATTATTTACCATATGTTTTTGTCTGATTTGACAAGTTATTTGTTGCAGGTGGTGTGCCGTGGTATCTTTTAAACCCAAAAAGTGTGCCACAACTCAAAAAACGTTGAAAAACACATGACTAATATACTATTTTGGAGTCTCCTGAGCAAGTTCTGCACCAAAACACACCACAAAACCATCACTATTGCCGGATTTAAAGAATCAAACAGTGGCACAGACATTATTTACCATATGTTTTTGTCTGACTTGGTAATTTATTTGTTGTAGGTGGTGTGCCGTTGTATCTTTTAAACCAAAAAAGTGTGCCGCAACTCAAAAATGGTTGAAAAACACAGCAGCTTAGAGAAAGACTATCAAAGAGCCATGGCGACGGAAAGAAGCAGTCACTCATTAAGTTTACATGCACGCCAGGAACACAGAACTACGATTGAGGTGTTTAGGTGGTTAGAATCTCCTAGAACCCATAAACACATCTGGAGAACTTTGTGTGTACTCGTTTTCTGGTTGCATGTAAAGGTGTAATTCGGGCGGGATTATTTTTAGCTAGGGACCTCGGGTCGTCTGTGTCACTAGCCCTGTGCAAAATGATCCATATCTGTAAAAATACCCCAAATTTTACCGACTGAATCTCAGCAAACACAGAGGTTTTTGGGTGATTTTAGTCCCGTGTGATGCTTAAGTTTGTGATTTGGACAGTTTGGTATCGATTCAAAATGTCTCTGCTTCCTGTTTCTGATTCATATCATTAATTTGCCATGGAACCTTCGCCAATCCAATTATTGTTTTTATTGACAATTCAAAAGTAAAAAAACACAAAACAAATTGCAGTAAAGACGTGACCTCGGGAAGTGCAACCCATTTATCGTGGCAACAAGCAGCAGGAGGTTCTTTTGGAAAAGTTTAGGTGCTTTTAGTGCAAAGTTTTGATCGAGGGTCTGTGTCAATGTGAATCGATTACAAGAGAGAAGCTCCAGCTGTTTTATAACAAATCTGATTGCCTGGATGTCATTTGCATCATTGATCGCAACAAAAACTAACGATGTCTCATGCTGCAGCACAGGTAACACTACAAAAAGCTACAAACAAACCTAAAATAGTTGAAAATAGAAGAAACACTTGCAAGAGGGATGAATTAAAATGTTCTTGTCATATTAAATGTGTTAGCTAGTCCACCATTTCTGTAATAAAAGTCCGTAAAAACAAACAAATTACTAACATCCCGTGCGAATGCTCACAAAAAAACACAGACGTCGCAGGGTCATTTAAATTTTACAGACGTCCCGCGGTAAAACAAATCCCGTGCGAATACGGCTGAAGACTAGAAGAGGCATTCAACTGCAATAAATAAGAAACAGACAAGAAAATTTTAGATCAGCGGAGATGACAAGCAACCATAGACATTGTTTTGTTTTGGTCCGCTGCGTTAAAGTGAAAGTAAAAACTACAGAAGCTTCAAAGTGTCATGTTTGCAATGCGGACTGAAAATAACTAAGATGTCACTTCTCTATGTTTGCAAAAAGTGTGGTTTTATGTGTGATAGCTGTTTTTTAGCAATTATAGCTGCAACGTTTTATTACTAAAGCTAAATTTCTAAACGCCCCTGAACGTCTCTCAACCCAAGTTTGTAGCTAATTGGTTCTTCGACCTTACACTACTTATTTTTCAGTTTATTTGCACATATAATGTTCTCAGATCGGTTCAAGCAGGTGTGGAGCGCAAATACTAAGCTATCCTCCAATTTCAATGAATTTTAATGGACAAAACTGACGCAACGGACGTTAAAAACACGAAGGAACGTCAGTGATTACAACTTGCTAATATTACCAGTTCAGAAAAGTGTTTTGAGCAACCAGATTTGTTCTTTTTTCTGAAATAAGGGAAGCTTCTCTGAGGACAAAGAGACAAAAGCTGTGAACACATTCTTGTCTTCATAACGTCAATGCTTATCGCCGAACACTTTCCTCGATATAAGAACTCCTCTGTCTCCAGCTGTTTTTTATGAGATCCGGCGCAGACATAATTAGTCTCCGTGCAACCCGTGTGGAAGTCGGGACAGGAGGAGGAGGGATAACGGAAAGCGCAACCATGGAGTACAGCGGATGGTATTTAGCAGCTGAGAACCCCGAGGCGACTGAAGCTGTGCCAGGCCTGGTTCGGTTCAGACCGGGGCACGATACGGGCACATCTGGGCCTCATCGGGACATCCCACTCAGACAAGTGCTGATCTCATGGGAATCTAACCTCCGACCACAACGCACAAGTCCTGGGGTGACTCTGGGTTCAGGTTCACCAGCTGGTTTACCAAGACTTTAGGAATTAATGGAGAGACATATTGGAAAACCAAAAATGCTGCTTTGGAAAAATGGTAAAATCTAATTAAATGAATTGCCAGGCGGTAAATGCATGACTAAAACAGGGCTTTGGTCATAAATTAAATGTATTACTTTAACCAACAGAGTAACGTTAGGAGGAATAGAAGCAACATCAATTGTAGTAGTAAGTAGAAGAAGTATAAAAAGAATAAGAAGAGGAAGTAGAAGAAGAAGAAGGACATGTAAAGTGCACACAGAAGTACAAGTACAAGAAGTACAAAAAGAAAAGGTAGAAGAAAAAGAAGAGGAAGTAGAAGAAGTACAAGAAGAGGAAGTACAAGTAAAAGAAATACAAGTAGAAGTACAAGTAGAGGTATAAGTACAAGAAGAAGTACAAGAAGAAGAACAAGAAGAAGAAGAACAAGTACAAGAAATACAAGTAGAAGAAGTACAAGTAGAAGAAGTATAAGAAAAAGTACAAGTACAAGAGGTACAAGTAGAAGAAGTACAAGAAGAAGTACAAGAAGAACAAGTAGAAGAAATACAAGTACAAGACGTACAAGTAGAAGAAGTACAAGAAGAAGTACAAGAAGAACAAGTAGAAGAAATACAAGTACAAGACGTACAAGTAGAAGAAGTACAAGAAGAAGTACAAGAAGAACAAGTAGAAGAAATACAAGTACAAGACGTACAAGTAGAAGAAGTACAAGAAGAAGTACAAGAAGAAGAAATACAAGTAGAAGAAGTACAAGTACAAGAAGTACAAGAAGAAGAACAAGTACAAGAAATACAAGTACAAGAAGTACAAGTACAAGAAGTACAAGAAGAAGAAATACAAGTAGAAGAAGTAGCACTAGTGGAAGAAGTACAAATAGAGTACAAGTAGTAGAAGTCCAAGTAGAAGAAGTACAAACAGAAGAAGTAGAGGTAGAAGAAAAAGAAGGACAAGTACTGTAGAATAAGAGGTGCACATAGAAGAAGTACAAGTACAAGAAGAAAAGGTAGAAGAAAAAGAAGTACAAGTAGAAGAAAAAGAAGTACAAGTAGAAGAAGTAGTACAAGAAGAGGAAGTACAAGTAAAAGAAATACAAGTAGAAGAATTACAAGTAGAAGCACAAGAAGAAGTACAAGTAGAAGAAGTACAAGTACAAGAAGAAAAGGTAGAAGAAAAAGAAGTACAAGTAGAAGAAGAAGTACTAGTGAAAGAAGTACAAATAGTAGAAGTGCAGGTAGAAGAAGAAGTACAAGAAGAAGAAGAAGTAGAGGTAGAAGAAAAAGAAGGACAAGTACTGTAGAATAGGACGTGCACATAGAAGAAGTACAAGAAGTACAAGAAGAAAAGGTAGAAGAAAAAAAGAAGTACAAGAAGAGTCTTCCGTGTGATCACCAAAGAAAAATCAACCAGAAAATTGCAGACTCTCCTTTTAGGCGAGCTGCTGAACTGTCTGTGATTTGCTTTCTTCAGAATACAAATAAGAGACAAAAGTAGCAGATCTCCAGGGTCGAGCGTAATGTTCTACGGTTCAGAGACATTGATCCTTAAGAAAGAGAACAAGCAGAGAACAGGACTGTATGCTGAAAAGGATGAAAAGGATAACTGGTTCCCATAAGGGCTCGTGTATCAGTTGGAAGAATTAAGGTGAGACGCTACAGGCAAAACTGTTTTTTGGTCAGTTTGCTCGCTCAACATATCGACTTTCACGTGGAAACAACAAACTTGTCTAATCTGCTCTTAAAGATGTTTTATTCTTCCACTGAATCCACTTCATCCATAAATTTCTATAGGAGATTTCAAAGGCCATTGGGGACATAAGGATCAGTACTTAAAGTAGATCCCACACAAACCAAACGTCACAATCTTGGACTCAACAAGACTGTGACGAAGCGTAATTCAAGACTGTGACGAAGCGTAATTCTAAAAATGATTTCTTGAAGTTTTAAATAAAAAAATAGGAGAAGTTTGACATATTTAGTCCAATCTAGTTTACTTAAAAACTAGATAAGAAATCCAAACTCCCCTCTGTAATTTTTTTGCAACTAACATAAAATGAACCAAAAAAATTAAATCTGTTTCTGCCAATTTTTCAGGTTTATATGTTCCAAATGTGTATTTTTGACCATTTTTACAAATACAATAGCTTATTCCTATATGAAAACATGACATGATGAAAAACTTGTAACATATTTTTTTCTTACATTTATGTGATTAAACTACAGGAGAAGTTTCAAATTGATATCTTTAAATTTAATATTTTTCCTATTTACCTGTAGTGTCTCACCTTAAGAAAAGGCCTTAAATTCACAAAAAAAATCACAAAAAGAACGACATAATGGAAAAGCTATGGTAGTCCCCACTGCTGGGTCAAATGCAGTAGACAAATTCCCAAATAGGGACAACAAAGTGTGACTTAACCTAAAAATCTATATGACAGATTAGATGACAGTTTTAGAACTCAGATCAGTTTTATTTATCAAAATTACTTCACAAACTGCAACTTCTAGGATGTAAAACTATGATAAATATTTGCCACAAACTAAGTCAGAATTAGAACCTTAAAGAATAAGCGAACCAAAAGGGAAGAAACAGGGAGTAATGGATAAAACAAACCGCAGACGACGCCAAAGTCTAATAGTAGAATTATAGGTAAAAGAACAAGTTACAAACTATTTTTAAACGTACTAGGCTATGATTCTGAAGTACAAATACATTTTACTTTGACAACAACAGTTAAAAACCCAGTGTGCAAAGAACGCAGGGCGGAAAGTTACGCAAAGCATTGATTAAATATAGCTTGTTGGGAGATCTGCTGATAAGTCCCAGGTCTATTAGCGCAGCCTGTGATCTGCACTAACAGAATTACAACGCTGTGAAATCCTGCAGGCTTTGAACTCCTCACAGGCCCACAGCACTGACAGGCTGCAGGCAGGAGGGAGCGGAGAGGAGAGGTAAAAACAATAGATAAAACACATCTGACATGAATTAAATATTAGCTGTTAACTGTGCAACTTCAGATGTGTGAAATGGAGCTTTATTTTGACACTCGTTGGTCAGCATGACTCAGGATGAAAGACGGCACATGAGACCATCTGGTTGAAGTTCACGTCGAGCTCTGTAGAAAAGACTGAGTTGGATAGAAACAAAAAAAAAGGTCATATTTATAATTAAACTCAGGATGTGTACATACAGTATACTTTAAAGGGGACGTATTATTCAATGTGTTCCTTTTTTTGACTCCATTGTTCTGCATTCGAGGTTTGAGTGCTCAAAAAGTTAAGCTCTCCCCCACCCCCTTTCCCCGTCCCCTTCTTCTGCTTTCCCCCCATCTCCTACTGTTTCATTATTGATTTTCTAAACAGAAAAGATTCCCACACACAGCATTCCTTGCAATAATCCTCCATTTGTCTGATGAAGGCCTAGTGTCGAAACATTATTTATGTCCGAATAAATTCACGTTTTTGCAAGTTAAGGCGGTTTGTGTGAGTCTTTTCTTTTTCTTACATTTTTGGTTGCTCCCTCTCCTCCAACGCGTTCACTCTTAGAAATTGAAGTGCAAAGTTCTTATTCATATTGCCGATTTTTTTTTTAACCTTCTGATGGTAAAATCAGCTATTTTTGAAAAGCACTCCAAGGCAACTGCAGTTATGATTTTGGGCTTTACAAAAATATTTGTATTTTTATTTGACATCTCTGTATAGTGTGCTTTCAAAACTGTCGTTATTTGGTCCTAAATCGAGCCCATTTTAGCCCCGATGTGGACTTGGTTTGACGCAGTGTTAGTCCTTAGTCTTTAGTTTTGGGTTTAGTTTCAATTTTGATGCGGTGATAGTGCAAGTGTGAATGTACACTGTAGGACTGTAGGACTTTGGGTCACACGTACAGTTTATGGATTCAAACATGTTTAGAAGTCGATCTTCAAAAATAAAAACACGTAAATGAAAACTGCTGCATTGAATTCCAACATGAAGAGGTGAGATTTTAAAGGGTCTATTGACCTTATTCTGCCCCGCCCACTTTTTGCCAGATACGCACTTTTGTTGTAAACGCACTTTCGTTTGACGAGAACTCCATTAAAGCTAATGACGAACGAGGGAAAAGTCTCGGCGCTAAAATGTTACATAAAGTAGGTTGATTTGTGTAAAATGTTTAATGAACACGAGCAACAACAAGTCAACAACGCACCGATTTCCTGGTCAGTCTGAAAACGGCTTTTTAGTCCATGTAGAACTTTTTTTTCTGTTGAGCTCGTCTGCTCCATGTAAACTAATACAACGGAAACAAGACGGCGGCGCGTACGGCAACTTCAGGAATAAGGTGAATACTTGATTTTGAACTGTGAGACAGGAACATGTTTTTGATTGAACTGTTAGCCCCGCCCACATAGTCCTTCCTTTCACTCACTGTTGCACCATGACTCAGAAATCTAAGTTTATTCCAATTTCTCCAGTGAAATCACATTATGTCCCACTTCACTTTTGCCTCCATTCTGGAATTTAGAATGTCTTTGTTCACAAACTTTTAAAGGATATATATATATTTAGTGTATGAATAATGTATCCCATGTATACAAATATTTTATTTTCCTATCACTATATGATTTTCTTGTATGTTTTAATTTGTCAGATGCTCAAATAAAAGTACAAAAAAGAAGTATCCAACTGACAGAGCTTTGATTGACTCCAGATGAATCTCTCCCGTGGCAGTCAGTGTGTGCGTGTCCTGTGTTTCTGATCAGAGCGAGCGCAGAGTGGAGCCAAAACATCCTGCTCAACACTTTATGTCAAATATCCATCCATAAAACTCCCAGACTCCGTGAATCAGAGCTTTCCTTTTCCAATGACGCATCTGCCAAAACATGTTCCACACAAGTACGTTTATTAACCAGCAATACCTTGTACATCTGCGAGAACTTACGGCTTTTATTTCATCTGGACAGAGCAAAATGACTCGTAAAAGACGCCTGACACTTTTATCTTTGACACAAATTAAATCCGTAATAGGGTCGTTTGGGTTTTATTAACAGTTTTATAAGCGGGATGATATGAATTGTGGGAAGTGGTCAAGATCTCATAGAGAAATAGACATTACGTCATGATAACAAATTTTGAAGTATGATAAATTGTAACAGAAAATATCACCATAAATGATAATATTGAAACTACTTGATGCCACTGACACAGCAGCCCTAACCCTAAATCCCAAACTGAGTCGTTCTAAATGTGAAATATTGTTAAAAACACAAGCTACATTAAATAAATAGCAGAATGAAACACATTTTTACTTTGTTTGTGCTAATAATAAGCCATAAAAGTTACTTATTTCACTCTCTATGAATCAAATTGTATCAAAAACAAGGAAAATGTTCCCCAAAGTCCATACAAAGCGATAAATATTGAGCCCCAAATATATCACTTTTTCTATCATATATTAAAGTCGATATTATAATAGTATTTGTAGTAGAAATAGTAATGTAATGTAATGTAAAGCAGTGTTTCGTGAGGAATTAGCAGGGGGTAAGTTTAAGCTTTTAAATACAGATTAAATGTTTTATCAGAGTAAAAAAGTGTCATTAGTTGTAAATTTAGCATCTTTTTTGGAACATCTTGTACCATAAATATAATTAAAACAAAAATATAATAGTAGTAATTGACTGTATTCGACAAGTAAACCCATTTATTTGCCTGAAACTCCAGTTAAGGGGTACTCTGAGTGTGAAACAGCATTATATATATGGTTTGCAATTAGGGCATTTTGTTTTTATCATGATTTGTGTTCACTTTGTTTTTCTATTGCCTTTAATAGAGCTGCACGATTTAGGAAAAAATATTTAATTGTGATTTTTCTGACCAGTTTTGCGATCGTGATTAGATTTTCTATTCAGATTCACATTTTAAGCATAATTTTGTCGCTTTTAGTCACATTTTTGTCACATGTTTGTTGTAATTAAGTGAGTCTTGGTCACTTTTAGTCACGTCTTTGTAGTTTTTAGACGCATTTTTGTCGCTTTTAGTTGCGTTTTGGTGCATTGAGTTCAATTATTGCACTTAAGAGGTGTAAGAGGTAAATAAAGTCATCTGCTCAGAGGCTACAGAGGCGAAACAACAGGAGAAAAATGTAAGATAATACCCAAGTTCTCAAACTATGTCACAATTGTATACGTTATTCGTTAAAACCAATGTTCCAGCTCACTTTATCTGCAGTGTCACCTTCAGAATAATGTCTGTAAACAACACGGCGAGCAGAGATGATGCAACAACTTTGACGAGACAATGCACTAACAACGGACGCGGCATAATTTCCCCCGTGAGAAAACCGTCCAATTTTCGCCAAAAAACATTACTTTGTGTGGATTTCATCATGTTTTCAAGTCACCAACAATGTCTTTCCTCTCCACTGCGCAGTCACAGCCCACGGATCGCGTCAGAACTCAAACTAAATTACCTTGAATTGACTGCAGACGGTTTTATGATTGGTTTGGGCAATTTTAGTGTTTGTTCAAGTTTTAAAAAATATCAATTTGTCTGTCGTTTTTGTGTGTATTATAATATTTTGACACAAGTTGCAGAGTGTGCTCAGCTTTTTGCAATCCTAAAATACACACGCATTTATTGAAAAGAGTTGAAGATGTCTTTGAAAGCAACTTGGTTTTAGTTGGACAACCATTCACTCTCAAAATGGATTTAGATACAGTCTGTTTGAAAACAAGAAGCATGAAGAAGTCTGACAGCAGAAAGTTTTGAGTTTCACAGACGCAAACTGGAATTCTCTGATAAATCAAAGATACTTCAGAGGATAAAATTGCGTCACAATAAATAATATCAGTTGGTGTAATTTTTTTGTTTTGTTTTTAGGATTATTATGGAAAAAAATGTGTAATTTCATAAATAAAGGACAAATATGATGCATTATTTGTACTGTTATTGACCTTTATACGTGCTTTACTTCGATATTTCATGTTTTACAACTAAAAATAATATGTTTTTAGGGTTAGAATAAAGAAGAATATACCTTCACTTGCCTTGGGAGACGCCTTAATAACTTAGCTGTGTCTCCATCTTTATTTTATTAGTACTGAGCTGTGACTTATTTGTAATGCTCGTGTTTAGACTGCAGAAATGTTCAGAGCGAGTCTGGCGATGATTTAAGGACTTAAACAGTAGAAGATTCTCAGATAACACACACTGAAGGAAGTCAGAGCAGAGAGAGAGGATTTTCTAACCAGGATTCTTCAAACAAGCGTGAATGAAGCTAAACAGAACTCCAGGTATGTTTTTCATGACGGAACATTGATAGAAAAGGGTTAAATGTAGGGCTGGAGTCCTTTAGCCGTTGAGTTGATTTGTCGGCCGATGGTATTTTAGTCGATCAAGATTTTTATTACTCGACTAATCACTTTATTTATATTAAATGATTCTAAAATGATTTACATGGCAAAAACAAGAAGATATGAAGTGAGTTTGCTGAAAATTTTGGAGTCTTATGCATAAATACACTGTCTCCTTGTACTTGTCTATATAATTAGTTGTTTTTGCATGAACTCCTCCTTGTTGTTGTGTTCTTTGGAGTGCATTTTGGTTTAGATACATGGAAATACTTTAAACTTTTGATATATTTTGACATTTATTTAAATTTAAGAGGAAGCGAAGACTTCACTGACTTTCTGTGCAGTTTTTAAATATTAAAGGTCCCATATTCTGCTATTTTCCCCTTTACACAGTCTATTCTAAGGGCTTTGTTGATAAAACTTTGCGTTGTGCAATATCCATAACATAACAGTTTCCAAAAAACACCCATTTCTTGGACTGGCCCCCCTCCTTGCAAAAGCAAACGGCTCACTCTGAGATCCGACCCCCCGAACAGAGAGCAGGCTGCCTCCCCCGCCCAACCCGCGTGTCTCCCCCGCCCAACCCGCGCGGTTCCCCCGCCCAACCCGCGACGAAGCCTAGAGTGGAGATAGTGCGCATGCGCCGTGTGCTCCGGTAAACAGCGATACACAAACACGGGAATAAACATTTTATCCGTCCTGACGGTGCGTCGTGCTGAGTCCTACGTCCTGGATCTGACCTGGAGTTTGACGTGCTCCAGTACCTCGACGACGGACGTTGCCGTTTGGTAAATAACAAGCTAACTCTTCGATCTGTCGTATCCATCGTGTAATTATTGTGTAGCATTAGCATTAGCTGTTTTTATTCTGCGGCTGCGCGCTTCCTGGAGGCGTGGCTTAAACACCTCGTCATCCTTGTGAAGCGCGTCATCCTTGTGAGGAGCCCCCGTCTGCTGCTCACCCGAGGGGGACGGAAAAGACAGTTCTCTAGCGAAAACATGCGGGAATCAATCAAAAAACCACTTTGGGCACAACATACGAGGCCCAAATAGCACTGTAGGAAGGTTAAAACCTCTGAAAAGTCGATTTTGCATGATATGGGACCTTTAAAACAGCTTTGTTCACCCTGGAGCAGGTTAAAATCACCAAAATGTAGTCAAAATATGGTGAATGTGGCTGGAATGCCATTGGACCCGGAAGTAGCCAAACAAGTAAGAGTTCAATACTTAACAGTCCCATTGCCCATGAAGCATTTCCTGTTTTATTTTAGTCATCGTCAAGTCTAGACCTGGTTTGGCCTGGTTTAGTTCAGCTCTGGTCTTGGAAAAACTAATATTTTTTTGACGCACTGCCATCTCAGGTCCAAAATATCAGATCATCATAACTGACCAATTGTTTTTGACATTTTTAAAGGTGCTATGTGTAGTTTATTACTCAAAAAGGACAAGTTATTTCAACCTGTTTTAAAGTTTTCTGAATCTACAATTACGCTGATGAGCTGACTGACACTTTCACTCTTCACCATGACACCATGCCCCGTTTTGCCAGTCACGAAACTTGCAACGATGATGTAATGGGCGTCGACGTGTCTCCATGGTTACAAGTTTACTGCTGCCAGAGTCGCTTTTGACGCGACTGAGACTCTCCTCTTGCTCCAAAACTTGACCTTGAGGATTTTTCACAAGACGGGACTTAAGAGCGCTACACGGTCACGAAGAAAACAAAGTATAGCCCCTTTAACACAATTATTTATTTTTTTAGATACGTCAAATAGACTGCATCACAAAGACCAAACCACAGTCTCTTTTGTGGAGATTAATTACATTTCGAATAAAAGACATCTACACAATAAGCCATGGCACTGGATGGTAAAGTTGGTACGACCATGACTACTTTCTATAGAATCCTAGTTAAGGCCATCTCTTATTTCAGTTCCTAGAAGGCATTTTCCTCCTGCGCTCCATTCAAACGCTCAGATCTGTTTCCTTTTTCTCCCGATTGGATCTTGAAAGACGAGAGACGGCAGCCTGTTCTCATTTAGACCAACGACACTGAGGGGGGAGAGAGAAAGGAAGGGAGAGAAATTCATCAGCAAAAGAGTTGAGGAGAAAAAGAGAGGCAGGGTGGGAGGAGAGAGAGCGAAAAGGGAGAGAGAGAAGGTGGAACGGAGAAAGCAAAACAAAGAGGGAGAAATTAATGGAGAGAGAAGAAGGAAAAGAGAGAAAAGGACGAGTGGGAATGAGAGGGAGAGCGAGAAAAAAGATGGAGAGAGAAGAGGAAAGAGAGAGATGGAAGGCTGAAAGAGAGAGAGGGAGTAAAAGAAGATAAGAGAGTAAAAACTGAGAGGTATAAGGAGAGGAATAAAAAGGTGGAGGGGTAGAGGGAAAGAGAGATAGAGAGAGGAAAGAGAGTGAAAAAGTGAGAAGGAGCAAGAGAGAGAGCAAAAAGGATGATAGATAGAGAGTGAAATAGAGAGAGAGGCAGGAAAAGAGAGAAACGCGAAACAGGGTGAAAGAGGTAGGGATAAATGTTGAGAAGGGAGAGAGACAAAAGGAGAGAGAGAAAAAAGAATGGGAGAGAGAGACATTGAGAGAGGGAGAAAGGGGAGAGAAGGAGGGAGATAAAAAGAATGGAAAGAAATAGCAAAACAGAAAAGAGAAGGGAGAGAGAAAGAGAGATGGAGAGAAAGAGAAAAGGACACAAAGACAGAAAGAGAGAGGAAAAAGAGAGAAAGAAAGAGAGGAAAAAGAGAATGAGCGAAAAGAGAAAGGAAAAAGAGAGAATGAGAGAGAAAAAGTGAGAGAGAGAAAGAGAGAAAGAAAGAGAAAAAGAGAGAATGAGAGCAAAAGAAAGAGGAAAAAGAGATAGAAAGAGAGTGAAAGAGGGAAAGAAAGAGACAGAAAGAGAAACTTTTCACTTTACCAAGACATTTCTTGAAACTTCATTCACGCAATTTTACGCCAACAACAACAAACCTTTAAGATTACATCAAAAAACTACATTTGAGAAAGACAAAGGAAGAAAGAGAAACGAGAGGAAAAAGAGAGCGAAAGAGATATAGAAAAAGAGATAAAGAAAGAAAAAAGAAGGGAGAAAGAGTAAGAGAGAAAGAAAGAGAAAAAGAGAGATTTTTTTTCTTCTTTTTTTTTACTTTATTAAGACATTTATTGAAACTTCCTTCAAGCAAGTTCAGTGACATGAAGCCTCCCTAACAACAACAGTCCTTTAAGATTACATCGAAAACTACAATCAAAAAAGGGAGAGAAAGAAAAAGAAAAGAGAGAAAGAGATATAGAGAAAGAGAAAAAAGAGAGAGAAAGAAAGAAAGAGAAAAAAGAAAGAGAGAGAGGAAAAAGAGAGCAAACGAGATATAGAGAAAGAGATAAAGAAAGAAAAACCAAGAGAGAAAGAGTAAGAGAGAAAGAAAGAGAACAAGAGAGAGATTTTTTTTTACTTTACTAAGACATTTATTGAAACTTCCATCAAGTTCAGTGACATGAAGCCTCCCTAACAACAACAGTCCTTTAAGATTACATCGAAAACTACAATCAAAAAAGAAAGAGAAAGAAAAAGAGAAAGAAAAAGAGAGAAAAAGAGCGAAAAGAGTGAGGGCTGGAGGGGAAGAGTATGTGACAATTGTCCGTGACCGATCTGTGCAGCGAGGAAGTGGCGGCTTCCTCTGGGCGCGCACACGAGCCGCTGCAGTGGGACGGTGTGTGTGATCTCGGACCCCCCACCACGAATCTGTGATGATCTACAGGCTTCATTATCTCTGAGAGTGGGAACCTGAGAGAGCCAGGTCACCAACGAGCTGATGATGATGAGGAGGAGAGGAAATGAGCGCTGAAGACAGTACGAGAGAGAGGAAAGAGAAGCAGACAAGAAACCAGCGTGGAAATTGTACACGCTATTAGGCATGGGACGATATTGAAGTTGTATGTCACGATTATCATGGCCAAAATAACGATAATATCACGATAGTTATTAAAATTGCTTGAAATGCGACATATAAAGACATTACTTTCTCATTATAAATAACTTCTGACATGTTTGTACTTGTGGAAGGTGCACGGTGACAAAATGGCAGAGCGCTAGAGCTTATTGTTTACTTGTCTCCCCACACGCTATTCACCTTATTCCGGAGATGGAGCAGACGAGCTGAAAATGGACTAAAAAGTTTTCAGACTGACCAGACCGCGTTGTTGACTTGTTGTTGCTCGTGTTCATTAAACATTTTACACAAATCAACCTACTTTATGTAACATTTTAGCGGCGAAACTTTTCCCTCGTTTGTCATTAGCTTTAACGGAGTTCTTGTCAAATGGAAGTGCATTTACAACCAAAGTGCAAAAAACTGCAAAAGTGGGCGGGGCAGAATAAGGTCAATAGGGCAGTGTTTGTCAAACTTCTGGTGGTGCGTGGATCTCTTCACACTAACGCTTTAGATTAAGGTTCCTCTATTTATGATGCATTAATAAGCACTGTGTTTATAAGCACTTATAAGGCATTTACAAAGCATTTATTAGCGTGATAATTGAAAATACGTAATATGCAGCTCATGCGCTGGGTTCTAAACATGTATTGCTGATGGATTCTCCGGCTTCCTCCCACCGGCCCAAACAAAAACATGACTGTGTAGGTTAATTGACAACATTTAAAATTGATCCCAATTACTGTGAATGAATGTGAGAGTGAATGGTTGTCTGTCCTTGATGATCTGTCTCTTCTGTGAATTAATTTGCCTATTAACGAGAATGTGGTTCTGGCCCTTTAACTGTCCACTTGCTGTGGCTGTACCCCGCCTGATTAGGCCCAAAGTGACAAACAGTGATACGCCCAGTGGAAACTCTGCGAATTTAATATTGATTTTTGAGAACTTACACCGATTCAGAATCTTTCAGACGAGAATGAATGAATGAATGTTTGTACTTTTATTATAAGGCACTGGTGTAAAACAAAACGCCTGGTTTATCTAGAAGAGAACATAATTATTTTGGGTAATTGATTGCTTTATTCCTTTGATTCATCGATTAGTTGTTTAGAACGTGAAAGAGACTTGAATATGAGAATTTTACTCTCATACGTAAACAAACTGATGACATCACACTAGGGAGACAAAGGTTATAGCATAATTTACTTAAAATTAACTACTTTTTGAACTCTTTAAGTGTCCCAGAGACGTAAACTTGACTGAAAAGTGAGTTATTCTTCTGTGGCCCAGAGAGCAGTAGTGAGTTATGCTTGGTACTGCAAATATGACATAGAAGTAACTGTTACCTAGCAACCATTTTGGCCCAAAATCCATATCAATAACACAATAGTTATGATTTGACAAATAATAATACCTGATAACACCTTTATTTTGTTGAACGACGGTTTAAACTGTCAGGAAAATGCATCAGTTGTCTGTAAATGTTGGTTTTTACACTTGCATGTCGCTTCACAATGCGAACTTTTACATAAATCAATCTACTTTCTATGTAACAATTTTAGCATAGATTTCTCCTCGCTATGTCATAAATATTTACAACAGGTGCCCTCCCATCAAACTCAGAATTAGAAAATCATGAGAAACTGTCACATAGACTTTAAGTTTAAAACAATTGCCATCACCTGTTAGCTCAAGTAGCACAAAGAATATTAACCAGTGTTACAAATTCAGCAAACAAAAGAATTGCTTGTCCTTTTCCAATTGTTAAACTGTGCTACTTTGAGTTTGTTCTGTTCAACTTTGTCCACTGAACAATGTGTTTGCACCAAACTCAATTGCACTCAGTCTGCCCACATTGCTCCTTGAATCAGAGCCTAACAAAACAAGCCCGTGCTCCGTGTAAACAAACGACTGTAGCTGCAGCCTGATGAACTACAAGCAGGTTCAGAGAGTGTGCGGTCACATGGCCCTAACGCAGCACGGCCTCCTGGGAAATGCGGTCCAGCCTACAGCCAAATCTGCAGCACATTAGAAAGACACAAAAGAGCTCCTAAACAGCACAATTTTGTACATTTCTTAATCCGGAACTGAAATGAAAAGACGCAATATGTGGCAATAATAACACGCACAGAGGATTATTGGAAAGCAGCGGGGTGGATTAGCGGTCTTTTGTATTAAAAATGGAAAGTCCCAAGAAGAAGAAGTCGTTTTTGTCTCTCAAAAGGTTGGGTTTACGTGAAAATGTTTAAAAGTGAGCAGGAGGGCGGATCAGAATTTATGGTAGAATTTGACTTTTAAACTGTTGAGATGCAGAGGTTTGACCTGGTTTATGGTTAATGTCTCTGTAAATACTGGGTTTATCTACAGGAAACAAAAAGTGGTAAAGAATATATTGTCAGCTAAACTAAACCCATCAAGGGAAGAAACAGTTTTACACAATGAACTGCAGTGGCATTATTCAGTCACAGAGGTACAGTGGTCGACAGTTGAAAGGACTTAAAAGGTGCACTTTGAAAGGGCAATATTTGTAAAAATTGAAAATATCGTGAATGTTGTGTTGGAGATTTTAATATTGTACTTAATGTTTAAAGAAAAAAATACTACCAGAAGGCCTACTCAATAAAAAAGTTGCAATCTTTTAAGAGTTTAACTTGCTCTCTCTTCTTTTGAGAATGGCACATTTGGTCAAAGAGTGATATACTTTTTCATATCAGGAAAAAATACTAAAATGTGCATAAATTGTGATGTTTTGGACCACTCATGAAAGTTGAATTTTCTACAACAGGGTCAAAATGACCCGAACGCAGCACGGGGGATAAAGTGACATTTCTTTACTTTTGTGGATTTTACCATTTTTTCACATTTCTCTAAAACTTACATCTACAACACGCTAAGGATAAAGACATGTTTTAACACATTTCTGTTGGAATGTTGTAATATTGTCTGAATATCATTATATGGAGATGCTTACAGATGAGGCAGTGAACAGTGAGCTGCAGGTGGATGTCACTGACAACAACTTTACATAATAGATAAATGGAGGTGTTTGTGGGTTAATGCTAATGCTAATGCTAATTTTGAAGCAAGATACAAATAAAACAAATTTAAATAAAAAAAACAGAAGTAATCTCCTTATCCAATCAGATATTCTGTTAGTGTTTCATTGGTTGTTTCTTTATATTTTACTTTTTAATAAAAGTTAGCATTAGCTGTGAGAAAAGGTTAGCATAGCCAACTGCTGCAGTGCCCTCCATCTGAAATGATAACGATGGAATGAAATGATGGTTGTAAACTCTGCAATTTATGTAAAAAGCTGTTAATTTTTTTGCACAAAGCATATCAAAAGCTTATGTCAGCATACGATTTTTGAAGCTATAGGGGTAATGAGTACATAAACTCGTATTATAGACTACTTTAAAAGGTGGTTAAGTATTTATTCGAAGCAGCAAAGAGATTTTCCGATATTAAAAATGCATGTGTCAAAGTGCTAACGCTAACTGGTCGTGAGGGAGTCTTCACATGCTAGCAGACTGTTAAAGAAAAGCTGTTTTATTTCCACTTTTCTAGTTAATTTTCCCACAAAGTTACTGTTTTTGGACCAGATTTTGACCAGGGATGCCCTTAACAAATAATAAAATGTCTTAAAATAAAAATCTGGACCATAGCAGTGTCTTGAATGTAGTTGTTTTGTGTGGGTGACTTCCAACTAAAACAGAGAAAGAGGTTTCCAGTGAAAAGAGTGGACTAAATCTCCCACAAACCACTGCAGCCTGCGCCAAACCAAACCAATAACTTTTAAACAGGACATCCCTGTCAGCGCCCTCCATTTAATATCACTGTTATGAGATGGCAGGACGAACATACATTACAAAAAAATATCATAAAAAGACAGTTCACCCAAATTAAATATTATGAAACAGTTTGATAAAGTAGTTTGACAGATTCCGGTTGCTAAACAGTGTAAAGCAGTGGAGAAAACATGTGGCAAGACTTAATTTAATCCTAAAAAGACTTCAGAAAGTATTGGATTGCGTTTATTTTACACTTTAAACATCCAATTATTAAGATTTGTATATTCCACAGATGGAAAAGCTGTTGTGTCTCTGTTTCTTTAACGCTAATATCTGTAAAACATATCTTCGAGTTTGATGAATGATAAGACTGGCTCATTCCAAAGACAAAAGGGGTCTGTTTTCCCTCATAAATTTAACTGTAATAACTTAAAAAAATTAAGTGAGGGTCACAACTAGTCAGTGTTTAGTGGCCCATAGTAAAAAAGGAGAAAAAAAGGAGAAAATTTTTATACTTTTTAGTTACTTTTGCACCTTATGGTAAAATAATGAATATGGAAAACTAGTTAAATGTACTTGTTTGAGTTGAGAAGCATCTTAGGATGTGGTCACAAATAAAAATTGGTGCTAAACTGGGACTAAACACGGAACAAAAGCTGGACTAGACCTAGAGTTGTGCAATGAATTACAATCATGGTTAAGCGATTACAAAAATGGTGTTGAGTGATCAAGATTATTAATATTAAAAGTATTAGCAACTTGAGTGGATAAGTTGCTCATAGGTTGTAATTTCCTACTTAGAGTTTACAACTGTCTATTTCTGAGTCACCTACTTTCGTTTCATCGGTTTGTTTTCTGATGCCCCGCCTTCTGATTCAGCAAACAATCGTTTCAATAAGCGTGATCTCAATTATGATTTAAATAACACATGTCAAACTCGTGTACCGAGATTATTTCTGTTGGACCCCAAGATTATTTCTTGCTTGTATTTATTGGCCTGCCGATAAAACGCATAGAACCTGAACTACAGCTACCATAATGCACTGCAGCATTAAACAAATAAATGGACAGAGGAAAAGCAAACTGTGAGGGCAGGAGCTTCAGGATCAGGTCAGAAAGTTTGTGAAAGCGGGAGAAGAACAACTTTATTTGGGGAGATAATTTTCTAAAATTAGGCTTCATTGCGTTGCATTATGAAGCGAACATCGCAATACAAGCAGTGTCTCTATAAAACTAAAGCCACAAGCCACAGCGTTAGGGCTGGGCGATATGGTAAAAAATTATAATCACGATTTTCTTGGGGCCAGATAATGATTTAGATTTTATCATGATTTGTGTTTGTGTTTGTCTATTGCCTTTAATAGAGGAGCACGATTTAGGAAAAAATATGTAATTGTGATTTTTCTGACCAGTTTTGCGATTGTGATTAGATTTTCTATTCAGATTCACATTTTAAGCATAATTTTGTCACTATTAGTCACATTTTTGTCCCATTCAGTTGTGTTTGTCACTTTTAGCCGCGTCTTTGTAGTTTTTGGACGCATTTTTGTCACTTTTAGTTGCGTTTTGGTGCATTGAGTCGAATTATTGCACTTAAGAGGTGTAAGAGGTAAATAAAGTCATCTGCTCAGGCTAAACAACAGGAGAAAAAGTATGTTTGAACAGACAGCTGCATTAAAGAGAGAAACAGTGAATCACGATACCACGATGTCATAAAAATAGCAGATTGTCACAGGGATGAGCTCACGATTCGATTTTTATCACCGTATCACCAGCCCTAAGCAGCGTTTACAAAGAGTGTGTTGAGAAGCATCCTTGAGCAGGAGGTGAATCACACACGGGGAGGGCATCTGACACTCCTACTTTCTCCCATGACTCTTTCATAACACGATAAAGCGCTACACGCAGCAGTACTTTGCTCACAGACAACAAACAAACGGGACTTGCCTCAAGCTGAAAATGCAGATGCTTGGACTTACTCATGACTCCTGCAGCTGAAGTTTTGATCATTCATCGAGTCAGAGTTAAACCACTGTCTCAGAAAACGAGAGAGAGGTCTGCTGATGCTCCAGGCTCGTGTAGATCATTGTGTCGGTAATTATTGGGCCTAACAAAACCAGGACTACGCTGGGGCTAGAACAGGACCAGTCTATTGTACTAAACAGGGCTAAAACCTGGAAAGAGAATCAGTTTTCAAGCACTTACACCAGGTATGTCCTAACTCAGGCCCGGGGGCCAAATGCGGCCCTCAGACCAATTTTTCTTGGCCCTTAGTCTTCCTGGTGAACTGGCCCACATTGTCCTGATGAGTACTATTTACAGCACATTTCAGATTTTCTACATTTCCAACCTAAATAACTAACATTCTGGTGCGACACAGACCTGATATTAAGGCATGAGACTGAATGTAGATGTGGTGGAGCTTAAAACATCAGATAAATGAAGCTTTTTTTAACGTTTGATGATTGATTTGTGGCCCTCCGCTTGGTCTATATTTCAATATGTGGCCCTCGATGGAAAAAGTTTGGACACACCTGACTTACACGAGCCAAACACGTCAACTGAATGTACAGGAGGTGCATTTCCTGGATTACCTAAATGAGTTACGATTGTACACCATGATATGTTTTATCAGCAGGGGTGTAGCACCAAATTCTGGGGCCCAGGTACAAACCTCCAATACATCATTTTGTATACGTACCAGAAAATTTAGCTATCGTTCTTATTTATTATTCCCTTTTGCTAGAATAAACACCCTATGGTTTCTACATACACTTAATAACTCGCTAATTTATAAACCTTATTCCAGAAGTTGCCGTGGGCGCCGCCATCTTTTTCCGTTGTAGTTTACATGGAGCGGACGAGCTGAACAGAAAATAAGTTCTACATGGACTAAAAAGCCGTTTTCAGGCCGCCCAGGAAATCAGTGCATTGCTGACTTGTTTTTGCTCGTGTTCATTAAACATTTTACACAAATCAATGTACTTTATATAATGTTTTAGCGACGAGACTTTTCCATCGATCGCCATTTGCTCGAACACAATTAGCGTCACACTGGAAGTCCCTTTACTACAAGAGTGCAGATCATAGACATAAAAAGAGGCAAAAGTGGGAGGGGCGGAATAAGGTGAATAAACATCTTGTGTAGCTCCCAGCTTATATTATGTCACAGTATTGTTTGTCTTTGACCAATTTAACAAACATCTTGAAACGTATTTTTACTATAAGAAAATACACTTACTGCAAATTATAATCACTAGTTTAATTTAAATCATAATCGTATTCAGTCTCTCAAGCACTTTACTCGACCACACTGTATTTTATTATAACAAAAAAAGAACATCACAGGTTTTTGAGGACCCTTCCCTGCTTTGGGCCCCGGGGAAACCAGTACCCTTTACCCCCCCAGTGCGACGCCCCTGTTTATCAGCATAATTCCTTGGCAACAGTAGATATTTTAAGCAAATTGCAGCCGGTATCAACTCATAATCATCCTTCATGCCTCTTCAACAGTCTGCCCATTTCATTCATTCTTTTACAGATGAACAGCTGTGGATTGGCCTTCATTAAGAACCCAGCGCTGGTCTCATATCGCCGGGCTCCACACAGAGATCCAGTCTGCCTCGGGCTTTAACGGCTGCTCATTCCACCTCCCACCAGCTCCGCAGTCCGCCAGTGCCGCTCGCTCGCAGACATTATCAATTCCAAAGACCCCACGTTCAATACGGCTCATTGTGATTCCATTTAGAGAGAGGCGCGAGGCATAAACAGTAGTGGTTCTCTTGTATTTAAGGCGGGACGCTGCAGGTGAATAGGAAAGAATCTTACGTTTAAAGATATCTATTTGAAACTTCTCCTGTGGTTTATGCACATAAGTGTAAGAAAAAAATGCATTACAAGTTTTTCATCATGTCACGTTTTCACATAGAAATAAGGAAATGTACGTGTAAAAACGGCCAAAGTTGCACATATTCAGAGACATTAAAATCTGGAAAATGGACAGGACCAGGTTTCAATGTCTTGGTTCATTTTGTACACATATTAGTTAAAAAATGTAGAGAGGGGATTTTGGATGTCTTATTTTGTTTTTGGTTGAACTAGATCTGACTGAAAAATGCCCAAAAATTCACATTTTCCATAATTTTTAATACTTTAAACTTTAATAAGTCAGGTTTAGAATTAGATATAAACAAATCCGTCTGTATGATTCGTCAAAATTTTGTTAAGTACAAGATTGTAAAGTTTGGTGCAGCTAATCTTTGTCACTTTGAATTACAACCGGTGTTAACTTAACTGATTTAACACATTCATGCATGGATTTTATTGAATAATTTACCATATCGGATTGTCATGAACATATCTCTCTACCAAAAAACTTGATAGCTGCACGGACATTGTTTATTGCATTATTTCCCAGTTTTTTTTTCCTTTACTGATTTGTTAACGTCTCAGTAGGTGGTGTACCGTGGTCTCTTTTCAACCAAAAAAAGTGTGCCGTGACTCAAAAAAGGTTGAAAAACACAGGTTTATGTTAATGGTTTATGTATCAACTTTGACAAAGTCTGATTTCATAAAACGATTTTGACTTAATGCGAATGGTGATGGTGATTTCACTGTTGTTTATTTGTCACACGCTGTATAATTTGTGTTTATAACATTGTACGAGACAAATTCAACTCAAAGACAAATTCATCTTATTAATAATAATTGTAATTTTAGTTTTGTCTAGGTTTGTCTTGCTTCTGCGGTGGTTTAGCTCTGGGTTAGTCCTTGATTAGTACTGGTTAACACACAATTTACACCTGCTACAATTATGGTTTAATCCTGGTTTAGACCCAGGTTCATTCCAGTTTGAGTCGTGGTTGGACCCAGGTTTCGGTTTCCAATCCTTATAGAGACAGAGATACAGATAAAGAAACAGATGGTATTATGAAATTTATGTTTGGGATGGGAAAACAAAATGAATGACCAACATACAATACGCAATTTGGTTTGAAAACAAGCCAAATGAATTATATCCTTCATAAAATACAAGAATCGGTTTAGGGAGAGAGTTTGGTTTCCTTTCCAACATCTGCACCGAATAAAAAAGATAACGCTACATAACTATCAGGTGAATTACAACCAGCATTAGTGAGGGAAAGGGAGTAGATTATCTTAAATATTTATGGAGCTCAAGGTCTTCTGCAGTTGTAGCAAATGTTTAGTCCTGGTTTGGGGCTGGTTTAGTCATGGAAATCCAAATCAAAGATGTTACATTAGAATTATTACGAAAATGTAAGATGAAATTGTGTCTATTTGTCGACTTACCCAGTAGAGGGCGTCATGATGCACCCTCCTCGGTCCACGGTCACTCGACATCCACAGCCGCGCTCCGGAGTGTCGTGGTTCATCCCAAAGTTGTGTCCGAGCTCATGGGCCAAAGTGACGGCAGCACCGAGCGGGTTGTCCGAGTGGTCCTGAGAGAAAGCAGGTTTTGAAGGAGATACATGAGGCTTTTATCTGGAATTTAGAGATAATTTGTTACACATAGGTCGTTTGTTGATTGTAAATCGCTTAATTGTTCATAAACAGTGTAGCAATTGGAACTTAAAGTCTATACGACACGTCAGACGACACATTTCACTAAAATGTAGTGAACATGATTATATTTAAGATATGCCAATTTGTCCCCTGTTTGACTGTTTTCATGTTATAATTCCTGGTTGAACATGGAAAGCAAATATAACATAGTTAGAGGTAATTTCACAACTGTTACCTAGCAACCATTTTGAAAACAAGAGCCAATTTCCATCTAAATGACACAACAGTTATGATTTGACAAATAATGTATGGATTTTCCCTTTTCTGACTTGTAAATTCACACTAGAACACTCTCAGTTCTCTGAATTTCTACTTGGAACCCCGAGTTTATCCGAGTTTGTCAAACCAACATGGCTGCACACAGCGCTTTGATATTAGTATTATATTTATAAAAATATTGATAGTCCTGGTGTTATTTTCTCTTTCATTGCTCTCTCCTGCCCCCTGTGCTGCTGTTGAGCTTCTGCCGCTGTAAATACATTGTTATGCGAATGTTGCTAACGTCTACACGGAGCTAATGAAAACAAAAGCAGAAATTCACATTCAAATGTTTATGTATAACTTACAGATGTAGTAACACTGTCCGGGTTCATAAATTAACTTAATTGGGTTAATATTTTTGTTGATTTGAACACTTTTTTTTTTAGGTTTTATCATTTGATTTGAGTTGTTACAGTCAATACACTGTAATGTACTGCTCAAATTTTTTTTCCAACTAGACACTGGAACACATACACTCGGAGAAAACGGCTCTCCGGTGTCCGAGTTCTGACCTCCGAGAACAACTAGAACAGCATAAATCTCCTGTTGATGTCTTGAGGACTGTTGCCCACAAGAATTGCTGATTGCTATGGCAACAGTGCTAGATTTTCATCATACTGAGATCCATGGAGACACATGTCCATATCATATGGCATGTGAAACAAACCAGTTCATCGGTTCTCTATCATTTATAACAAAATCAAACTTCTATCACCTCATATTGACAGTTTTGTGCTTTGCTCACTGAGTCTGCAGAAATCTGTAATTTTTTTTTCCATCCCCGTGATAGTTTTTTTTCTTTATTTTTTCCTTGCACCGCAAAAAATGAATTTCTGGATGAGTTGAAAAGTCTTGATTTCAGGATATTAATCTTAATTTCAGACGTTTTGACTCGTTAAGATCAGTGAAGACTATTTCTTTAATATAAGTAGATTATTTTACATGTTTCAATCCATTTCTGTCTTCTGTCAATATGTTATTTCTAACTTTAAGCCAAATTATCTGCCATTGAGTTAAGATAATTTTACTTACCTCATTGGCATTTTTAAAAACTTATTCTAGACTAAATTATCGCAGGTTAAGTCATTAATACCTTGAAACCAGTTAAATATTCTGCATCACATCAGCAATTACTTCTCATCAAGTAAAAACGACTCAAATCCTGATCAAAATGATAAATTCAAGTCTTAAACCAGGCTAGATTGACATTTTTTGCTGCGTGTAAGAGACCAGAGGGACCATGCCTGTCTCTGATTGGCTAATACCACCTGTCAATCACGCCCATCTAATCACAGAGACCGGATGGATATTGATATTGATGTATAAAACCACTGGGAGATATCATTCTGGACTTTCCATGCAATAAAAACTGTGGAATTATGAATGTTTTCAAGACATTTTTTAACATTAAATACACTTTTAATTGAATAAATGCAATAATTCCAGGCAAAGTAAAGCAGATGACAGAACCCCTTCCCAAAAATGTTAACAGTGAACTTTTAAAGCAATAAATAAGCAACATAATCGGACACATTTTAGCTCAAAAATTGTGTTATTCAAACTGCAACGCTTCCACTTAAAATAAAATCTGTTTCCCGACTGTTTCTTGGCCATGATCCTGGACATTCAACTAATTACAATTGTGATTTCTGTAATCATATCGCTTCATCCCATTTGTTTATTTCTGACGAAAAAAAAAAGAGAACAAACGAATTCCTTGGGACTTGCACCTCAACAGCAAAGTAATTAAAAACAGACATTTCTATCACTGACGACATTCTCCGAGGGCTCAGAGAAATTATAAAACCTAATTCTTTCCAACTTGTTTCTGACAGGCCCCCGAGGAGGCACACGTGGGTTTAATTGTACAGATTAACCAAACATTGGATTTGCGCTTATCGGACTGTGCCTTGAACCTGGCGGTGAAACGAGAAAGGACACGGGGCCAGATGTGAACCGGCTAAGAGCGAAAACCAGGGGCGAGAGCGTGGAGTTGACAGATCGGAGACGCAAAGGGGTTAAGAGCGATCGCGCGGAGACGAGTGGAGTGATAAACACGGGACATTTGCATAAAGAGATGGTCCGCGCGGATGACACAACACAGGAAGCGCATATGGTGAAATGTGGATGTGTTTAAATTCACAGGAAATTGAGGGTGTTTTTATAATGCAGGTGTGAAAGACCAAAGTGAGATTAGCAACGTGTTGGGTAATATGGTGACAAAATACAAATTAAAAAGACGTCACAAGAGCTGCACGATTTGGAAAAATACAGATTTTTCTGACCAGTAAATTTGCGCTGTATGTCTAGGATTCTGTTCAATGTTCACATTTTAAACACAACCAAACAAAAAGACTGTAATGTGAAGTAACAAATGATTAAAAGAATCAATCGAATCAGTGTATTTCATAATGTTTTAGTCGCTTTTTGTCACGTTTTTGTCAGTTTTAGTTTCGTTTTTGTCACTTTTTGATGTGTTTTTGTCGCTTTTAGCTGCATTTGTGTCACTATTAGCAGGGTTTTTGAAGCTTTTAGACACGATTTAATTGCTTTTAGCTGTGTTTTGTCACTTTTAGATGTGTTTTTGTCACTTTTAGTCATGTTTTTGTTGCTTTTAGACACGTTTTTGTCGCTTTCAAGAGCTTTCTGGTCGCTTATAGACATGTTTTTGTCACTTATAGCTGTCTTTTAGTTTATTTTTGTCACTTTTAGATGCATTTTTGTCACTTTTAGCAGAGTTTTTGTTGCTTTTACACTATAGTAAAGAAAGAAAGCTGCATTGATCTAATTATTCACAGAGGTTGAACAAAAGGAGTAGAGATGTAAGATAGTAAGATATCCTTTATACATCCGCGTAAGGAAATTTGCTGGGGCAACCTGTCAGAACAGCAGTAGAGCGCCCGGGGATCCATCTCTAGATCATGAGGTAAAGGCTTGATCAGGAGTCGTTTTTGCCTATTGTGCATGTTTTAGTTTTATGGCGAGTGCCGGGAGAAAACCCACCATGACATTGCGGGAACGTGCAAACTCCGCAAATTAAAGGACTTTTTACTGCGGGGCATGAGTGCTAGCAGTATATAAATCTACTACAGATTATAGTTGACAAAATCTGCATTACTGTTGACACTGTCTATCACTGGGTGGGCAGCGGTACTACCATAAATCGGTTCACGTCCTAGCTAGAGAACGAAAGGGTTGGACAATTCATCGGAACATTGAGAAATGTACAGAGGGGATTTTGGATATCTTTTTTGGTTTTTGAGTAAACTAGATCTGACAGAAAATTGGACTAAAAATTCACATTTCGCGTCATTTTTTAAACTTAAAACTTTAATAAATCAGGTTTAGGATTAAATATCAACAAATCCTTCTGTCCGTTCCATCAAAATCTTAAGTTAAGTACAAGATTGTAAAGTTTGAGGCTGACCTTTTGTCTTTGTGGGAGAAAAATGCATTTTAGGACGACGGCCTTTGAAGTTACAATGTCCAAGAGAAATGTCTGGATGAAGTGGATTACATGGAAGTATAAAACATTTTTAGGAGCAGATGGAACACGTTTGTTGTTTCCACATGAATGCCTGTATATGCTGAGAGAGCAAACTGATCAAAAAAACACAAAAAATTAACTCAATGCCTGTAGTATCTTGCCTTAACAGCAGAGGACATAATATTAGTGGACATTTTAACAACAGATCCCATCCAATTGTTGCTCGAAAACCAGCTCCTCTTCTGCATCTAACAAAATAAAACATACATAAAAACAAAACAACTTAAAGGTGCTCTATAAAACTTTCACACTGAGGGCTCGACTCGGTTATCCCCGTCTTCAATCATGATAGAAATTCTCTGATCATTGCGCGTATGAATAAAACAGCAGCGTTGGTCCTGTCTGCAGGAGTACGGGCCTATAGTGTGAGAGCTGCTCCTGTCACTTACATTATTCAGCGGCGGCAGAATGGACTGATGAAATGCTCTACTGGGGCCTATTCAAACCAACTGTCAGCACTTACCGCCATCCAACTGAGATTTATACAAAAAACTACTGCCACTCTTCCAGTAATACCTCCCATACCTTAATAAGCTGATGAAGCCCGAGCGCGTACAGCTGTAGTCGGCAGAAATGAGCGAATACCAAAAAATGGGGGTATAATTTAAAATATCAAACACTATATCTTTCCATATAACTTTTGTCCGGAATATGAAGGTGGATGGCGTGACCTTTCCTGGGATAGAAAAAGAAGAATACGCTGACGAGACAAGACTGGAGGAGAGGGAGACGGGGCTATAATGGGTGTCATTGAGGAGTTAGGATTATCTGATGGTTTCCAGGCAAAGTCGAATATAGGCTACTGTAAATTGGAGTTTTGGGAGCGGTTGAAGTTTTTCCGCGACTTTGCAGAAACGTGATAAAACTACGGTATCTTTGGCATCTAAATATATATACAATGTGAGGGCTGGGAGAGAAGGTGATAAAAAAAAATCGAAAAGTGAGCTAATCCCTGTGACAATCTGCTATTTTTGTGAAATCGTCGCATCATGATTCACTGTTTGTCTCTTTAATGCAGCTGTCTGTTCAAACACACTTTTTCTCCTGTTGTTTAGCCTCTGAAGCCTCTGAGCAGATTATTTTATTTACCTTTTATAGGCTACAGCTACACAATTAAACCAAATCCACACAAAAATCACAATTATAATGGATGAAATGAGCAAATCGCAAAAGCTGCAATTTATGAAGTGCAATAATTTCTTCCACAAACAACTAAATGTCTTGCGTTGATTTGAACAAAAAATGCTAACACTGTAGTTTGGATTTGTACTAACATGTTCTGAAACAAGCAAAACAAAAGCGCGACCAAAAGCGATAAAAATGCGTTCAAACACGACAAAAGCACACCTACAAACAACAAATGTGACTCAATGCACCAAAACACGAGTAAAAGCAACAAAAAACGTGACTAAAAACAATGAAGACGCGACAAAAAATGGCTAAAACGCATTCAAACATGACAAACACAACTGAATGTGTCAAAAGCGCGACTAAAAGCGACAAAATTGTGTTTAAAATGTGAATTTGAACAGGCTCCTATTATTAAAACATAAAATACAAATCTACTCACAATCGCACTGGTCAGAAAAATTACAATATTTCTCCTAAATCGTGCAGCTCTATTATAGGCAAAAGAAAAATACTAATAATAAAATCGAAATAATGATCTGGCCCCAAGAAAATTGTGATAATCATTTTTTATACAATATGTTAAAATAGATCTTAGGGATAATGTTAAGTTACTTCTCTGGTGGAGGGTACAGGCCATCTGCTTGTCTTTATACATTTATATACTTGTTATTGCCTCGCCTCAAATGTTCCACAGTAGGGCATTAAACTCATATCTGTCATTTATTCAATAACAGCACTGTAAAACGTTAAAGCTGGCAAGTTATGGCCTTTCAACTTCCTTGTGTTAGTTGTGAACCACTCAACAAGTCACACTTTGTCAAGAACTAGAAATGTAAAGTTAGGAGCTGAAAAAAAAAAGCAAGGAAAAGCATGTTGAACAGTAAAAGTTCCTGATTATTTTAAAGCTGGAGTATCTGACTGTATCTGACTCTCACACTTCGAAACCTGACATATTTTAATCTGTGACTTGCCCTTTGCTCTCACAAACCCTTGATGCAAAGTTAGTATTCACAAGCACAGATTTTTAGGCAGGTCTACAAGACGACAAAGTGAAACTGAGGTGGACCACCCAAGCACAGCCAATCAGAGCGCTGCTTTCAGTTCTTACTTTCTGGTTGACAAGAGATAAAATACTTTATTATCAGCTGCAGTCAGCGTGCATCAGTCTCATTTTTGACACAAATTGCTATTTTTACAAGATACTCTTTGGTGAAAAACATAAAAATGACAATTTTGCAAAAAGTTTGGTAACCCTGCTTTAACTTATTTTGCAAGTTATTGGCTTTCAACTTGCTTGTTGTGAACTGCTCAACTAGCATCAATTTGTGGTTGTGTAAGTGTAAAGTTATGAGTTGCTAAAAAAAAAAAAAAAGTAACAGTAAAAGTAGTTCCTGATCATTTTAACTTGTACTTCGCAAGTTTTCAGCTTTCAGTGTGTTTGAGTTAGCCGTGAACCGCTCCACCACTTTTGTTGTCTAGAACTAGAAGTGTGAAAGTATCAGTTGAAAAAAAATGATAAAAAGGTTGGAAAAGAGTGTGTCTAACTGTAAAAGTAGTTCTTAATTGTTATCGGCTTCAAACTTGCTTGTGTTAGTTGTAAATTGCTCAACTAGCCACACTTTGCTGTCTAGAATGAAAAGTGTAAAGCACAAAATAAAAACGCATGAAAATCATGTGTCTAACAGTAAAAGTATTTCCTGATCCTTTAAACTTGGAATATGACTTTTAAACTTGCTTGTGTTGTGAACCGCTCAGCCACGTTTGTTATATAAAACTAGAAGCTTAAAAAATAATTTGGAAAAAAGGCGGGAAAACGGTGTGTCTAACAGTCAAAGTAGTTCCTGATTATTTTATCTTGTATTACCTTCAAAGTTCAACCATTTCAGTCAATATCTACCAGTCATATTACCTAGATATAATGCTTTATTACATTCATTTTAGTTTTAAACAATTAAATGAGGAAAATAATAGTATTTTTAGCGTAACGCAGTGCCAGATCACGCTTCAGCAGCTTATGGCCTGCTGTGGGCGCAAGGTTACCTCCACCAACAGCGGCAGAAGAAGCAGTAAAGACATTTCATTTTAATCTGCAGTTTTATTGCTCAAAAATACCTTTAACCTCATGCGTTCTTACTGTGAGTGGGCTCGCCTCTCCACAGAAATGACCTGTAACTTAGCCTGTAGCTCTTTCTATTCATTATCATTGAGTTAGATTTGAGTATTTATAAACAGCTGAATGCAAAATCAATAAATCATCATAAATTGGCTGCCAACTACAAGTCATTCATATAAATACACTTTTATTCCCAACAACAATTTCTAGGAAAGTTTTGCTCAACGTTTATCATTTATTTTGACTTACTGTCATTAAAAAATCAACTGAACTGCTTTATCTTTTATTTTTATTTAACATACAACAAAAAGAAAACACTAGAAAACAAAGGAGAAGTGAGCGCTTCACTGGGTCTGAAGACTAGTGAACAGGATCAGGTGCTCTTCGAGAATAATTGGATATATTATTAGATAAAAGAAATCGCCGTATTAGAAAACTTGTGGAGCATAGGCAGAGATCCGAGGTACACTGACTGAGTAAAAGTCCTTTATTGTGGACAGGGACGCCAACGCGTTTCGACCGTGGCGGTCTTCATCAGGGCATTGAGCACATGAATGAGCAGGTGTCCTTAAACAGGTCTAAATGTGACTTAAACACGTCTTATAGCACCAAACACATGACGAGAAGCGACAAAAACACAACTAGAAGCAATTAAAAGAGACAAAGAGCGTCAAAAACAGGTCTAAATGTGACTTAAACACGTCTTATAGCACCAAACACATGACGAGAAGTGACAAAAAATGTCAAAAACGCGTCTAAAAGTGACAACAACACAACACAAACGTTAATTAAAGCAATAAATATCGTGTGTACATTTTCTTTAAATTGGTTGTGGAATTAGTGTTGTTTTTCTGTTATACAATAATAGTAATAGGTTATTGTGTCAATGGCACAATCATTAATTGTGATATTTTTCTGTAGCAATATATCATACATCAAAATGTTTTATTGTGACAGGCCTAAATACCAATCCTGGTCAGAAAATTCATAATTGGATATTTTTCCCAAATTGTGCAGCTCTAATGTTTGAGCTGTCTTTTAATACTCCTATGTAAGGGGCCGAAATAAAGCTTTAGGACAGAGGGGTCAAACTAAGGCCCTTTTTGGCATTTTGATCCGGCCCGCAAAGCATTTAATAAAGATTTTCATGAGTAAAGTATGGCCCATTTGTCATTTTATAATTGTCTGAAACTGCAGTTGTTTGTTCATTAAAGTTTTCAGTTTTGAGAATAGCCACCTCAAGAATAACACCAAACTTTAATGCAATGGCTAAAAAGAGTGACCAATGGCACTGTTCCCACTAAATATAGGTAATGATTTTTGCTATTTTGTTGTAGTTTTTTGTGTATTTTAGGCCGTAGCTGCCGTCATAGGCAACTCTCATACCTTTAAGTTCATGTTTTGTAATATTCAGTTTAAAAACACAGTAAATAGATTACAATATTCAAAGGGCAATAAGCATTTATAAATATGACATTTTTTGTAAATTCATGTTCATTTATTTAGTATTTAATCACTTAAAAATGAACGTAAAGAGGGGGAACCTTTTATTTGTTCCGCTTGTAATGTTGTTGCTCAGGGGACTTTTTACCTGTGCACTTCTCTGTCTGATTAACCAAGAGCCACACGAGGCGCTGCTCCATGACGTCTGATAAAAGTGCATGAAGATGCTGTAAACTAAGTGTTTCTGGAAGTGTTTGAGTGAATGAGGCAATGAGGTAAACTTTTTCGTTGTTTTGTGTTAATTTACTGTCTTCTCTGATCACGTGAAGGCTGCAAGACTCAATTAATGTATAATAAAGCCAATTAGAGTGAAAAGTGTAATGTAGCCGTTGTTTATTCGCTGTGTATATTTCCTTGAGAATTATGTTTTTAAGACTGGTTTTCAAGAGAGTTCATTTAAGTTTTGTATTTTTCTTAGTTCAGTCGGCATTTGTGGGGCATCATTTTCATGTTGAAGACGAAATAAATGTCAGTTAAAACCAAAGAACGATTTTGAGCTTGATAAAACTCGAGGGGAGTAAAATAGGCCTTAAAGGGCCTATGACAGGTTGATAAATATAAGATAAATATATTCAAATTTCTACTAAAATCTTTACAAATTTAACCCCAGTTTAGCTATATTTTAGGTTTGAAATGTTACTTTCTGGTTGTAAAGTATGACATCACACTAGGAAATTACCATAGCAACCATACTGTACATTGGCCAAAACTCATCTAATGCCACAGATTTTGTTCATTTGACAAAGAAAAACACACGTGAACACCTTTATTTTGTTGAATTAATGTTTAAAGGGTCAATAAAGTAGTTTATTTTGTGTAACTTATGCATGTCCTTTGTCTCCCCAGCGTGGTGTCATCAGTTTGTTTACTTCCTGTAATTGTCTACAGATTTTTCAACTTTTCTCCGCAAACAACGACCTGATCGGTGTAAAACTATAATTTGTTTTTACGCAAAGTATTAATACACCGAATGAAGTCAAAATTAGAAAATCATAAAAACCCGTCATACGCACTTTAAGTCTATGTGTAATAGTATGTGTGCAATATACTGTAGTTATCAACATCCAAACTGTAAATGGTCCGGCCCCGGGCAAGTGTGAAAATCCGATGTGACCCTTGAAAACCAAAAAGTTTGCCCGTGCCTGCTTTAGGATGTTCATGACTAGCAATGTACCAAAGGAAGCTTGAAACCAGTTGGACACATTTAGACCTCCTTTCTCCTTTCATGGTTTGTAAATCAGGCACTTCAGCTTTAAGACAATACGCCATTAGCTTTGCCATTTTACCACAACACACTGCAATAAACTTAAGCACATTGAAGGTCTGGTGAAGTGAGTCTCCAGACACTTTGGAGGAGGAATGCGTTTAGCTGGCCGCAAAAAAATAAAACAATGGGACCCAGGGGTAGAGGACGTGCTGAGTTCAAAGGTGCTCTGTACAAATGAAGATGCCTTTAGCGTGCGCTGAGTGATGTCTGTAAACAGCGGCGGATTGTGCAGATAGCTTTACCATGTGGGAGGAGGCTTTGAGAACGATCAGGGGACTGGTCATAAAGTTCAGCAGGAGAAAAGCAGGACCCCTGGACAAACACTGAGCCCAGGACAGAAAGGATAAAACTTTATTGTGTCCACAGCTATAGTGCCTGACCTACCGTGGCACCTTTTGGGTTTTGTGGCCGAGTCTTGTGCTTTCTGTTTGGGTAAAGTATGTAGTTTTCTGATGGCTGTTGTGAATGATGCTTTTACTGAAGTTGTAGTAGTAGTAGAAGTTGTAGAAGTGGAAGTAGTAGTAGTTAGTTGAGGTAGTAGTTGTCAAAGTAGTAGTAAAAGTAGGAGAGGTAGAGTTAGCAGAGGTAGAAGAAGTAGTAGTTAGTTGTTAGTTTTAGAAGTTGTAGAAGTGGAAGTAGTAGCTGTAGTTAGTAGTAAGTAGTAGTAGTAGTAGTAGTAGTAGTAGTTAGTAGAAAAAGTAGTTGTCGAAGTAGTTGTCAAAGTAGTAGCAAAAGAAGTAGAAGTAGTAGTAGTAGTTAGTAGAAGAAGTAGTTAGTTTTAGAAGTTGAAGTAGTAGAAGCTGTAGAAGTAGAAGCAGTAGTAGTTAGTTGAGGTAGTAGTTGTCAAAGTAGTAGTAAAAGTAGGAGAGGTAGTAGTTAGTAGTTAGTAGTAGTAGTATTAGTAGTAGAGGTAGAAGAAATAGTAGTTTTAGAAGTTGTAGTAGTAAGTAGTAGAAGTTGTAGAAGTGGAAGTAGTGGTAGTAGTTAGCAGAACTAGTAGCAGTAGGTAGTAGTTAGTAGAAGAAGTAGTTGTCAAAGTAGTAGTAGAAGTAATAGCAAAAGTAGTAGTAGTAGTAGTTAGTAGTAGTAGTAGAAGTAGTACAAGTAGTAGAAGTATTAGTAAGCAGTTAGTTTTAGAAGTTGAAGTAATAGAAGTTGTAGAAGTGGTAGTAGTAGTTAGTAGAAGAAGTAGTTGTCAAAGTAGTAGCAAAAGAACTAGAAGTAGTAGCAATAGTTAGTAGAAGTAGAAGTAGAATAAGTAGTTAGCAGTTAGTTTTAGAAGTTGAAGTAGTAGAGGTTGTAGAAGTAGAAGTAGTAGTAGTTAGTAGAAGAAGTAGTTGTCAAAGTAGTAGGAGAAGTAGCAGTAGTAGCAGAAATCGTAGAAGTAGTAGTTAGTAGTTAGTTTTACAAGTTGAAGTAGTACAAGTTGTAGAAGTAGAGGAAGTAGTTGTCAAAGTAGTAGTAGAAGTAGTAGTAGTAGCAGAAATCGTAGAAGTAGTAGTTAGTAGTTAGTTTTACAAGTTGAAGTAGTACAAGTTGTAGAAGTAGAAGTAGTAGCAGTAACAGAAATAGTAGAAGTAGTAGTTAGTTTTAGAAGTTGCAGACTTACTTGCAGTGGGAAGAGTAATCAAAAGCAGAGTATTGTCACTTCAAACTAAATATTACTAATTTAGAAGTAAAAGTATTGTGTCAGAAAAGTGAAATTTGTTATAAAATATGGCAAACCAAAGCGCAATTAACCTTCAAATTGGAGAAAAACTCAACAAAAATGTCACCAAAAACAATCTTAACAGTACAACAATGATCAATGTGCCTCTTTTGACGACAGCTGGATGATAAAACCATAAGCGTACCACAGTTCACAGATAAAACATCGTGTACATCATTAGTTTACAGCGAAGGACTCACCATGACGATGCCTCCGGACTGCTCGGCCGTGCACATGCTCATGATGGGGGCCATGCCGATGGTCGTGCCCTGGAAGTAAACCCCACTGAGGGAACACGGAGATGAAACACAACTGTCACACTGGTTAAAAATGTATAAAGAGTGTCCAGTCTTTGTCATAGATGTAGCAACAGACAAAAGTGGATGTGTTTTGTAACTGGAGCTGGTCCATTTCATATCGTTCGTGATATATCGTCATTTGCTTTCGGGGCAACGTGAAATCTGGAACATCGTGGTATAATTCTGCGTTCACTGCGGCAGATTTTGCTCGTAGTTGCGAAGTTAATCTGATATTGCAGCAAATTGCGAACACTAATGGCTAGAGACGCATAAAAATCAATGTTGAGACAAGGAATGGAAGCAAAATTATAACAATTGAATACAAATGAAACATCCTTAAAGGCTCTATGCTCTATAATTGCACACAGACAGCACACAGTGGTATAATTTTGACCTTTTACAACATATCTGTGCTGATACAGAGCTGATTTTACTTATTTACATGAAAATAATGTGTAAAGCACTTTTAAACAAGTAAAATATTAGTGCCATTGTAAAGTATTTAGTCTAGAGTGATTTATATCGTCAATGATATCGTTATCGCAAATCTTCTCTATTAAATCATGATAAAAATGTTTGGCCATATCGTCCTGCCCTATTTGTAACGTGAAATCATTAACTATTTATTCAAATATGCTTGGTTGTTTCTGTTGTTGCTATGTGACATTTTATACCCTACATGTATGAATGTAGTCTCAGATTTTTTTTGTGGGTGGAGTTAAGGGTAGATGAAAACAGAAATTTTCTCAGCACTCAGCTCTCAGCCTTGAATGCAGGACAATACATTCATGGCTAAATGCTAATAAGAGTACATTTTGCATAATGTCTTTAAATTCATACTGCTTCCAATTTCAGGAGCTTTTAATTGCTCACATAGACACAGGAAACATTTTTATTTACAGTTCATCAGCAGTGTTTAGTGTGTTAGAAAATGTATTGATTAAATTGAAAAATGAATAAAAAAACAAAGTATTGGTTATTGGAAATAGAGTTTCTATTGGTCAATGTCCAAAATACAGGCTCATTAGCTATGACTCAGATTAGATATTACATCAAACATATTTTTACATCTCGCAATGCTGAATTTGACCATTATGGCATGACAATTGCAATACGTTACATCATATTCAAACATTTGTACTAAAAAACTAAACATTATTAGTACATTAGATATTTTTGTTGTACCTGATGAGCTGTGCGTTGTCGTGCGGTTTCAGAGGCAGTAGTTTGACTTTCCTCCAGTCTAAAAACTCGTGCAGCGTGGTGAAGGGGTCCTGAGTGATGGGACACTTATCCACGTCGCTCCAGACCTCCAGCCCGACCAGAGCCACGCGGATGTTCAGAGCCCGGTAGAACTGCAGGAAAACACAGAGATTAAACTAGAGCAACAAACAAAATGTACTGTTTACTAAATATAAAGTGAGTATGCGTGATGCGTAATGTGGTTGGCAAGTTTTCTATGTAATTCTCTTCACAATGAATGACAAGGGTTGGCTTTATGAAGAAAATGATCAAACACAACATCATAGATTTGTTTGTTTTGTTTCCTTTGTATTACAATCTATTCTTCCAGTAAACGAAATGTTGCGTTCCATTAGCCTGGTACTATTCCATGTGTTAGCACTAATGCATTTTTAATGTTGGGGGTTAGTGTTAGCCTCCAAACGTTGCAAACTATGAAAATATTACCACGTGTAGAAGTGTTTTGTGTAGTTTGTGTTGTTAAAGTTAGAGATTAGTGCCGAAATTAGCATACATGCTAATAACCTAGTAATACATATTTCATAAATCTTCCGTTATCCTTGACTAATGCACCAAAAACATAGCAGGGCACATTAGAGTCAAAGGAAAATGTTTGTTTTGTTTCACCAAGCACCACAAATCCTACAGTAATAAGTGAACTTTAGAAACTTAAGTTTGAAGTTAGAAGATACTGACAGTTATCACTTGTGATGTGATGAACAAATAAATAATAACCCACCCACTCGAGCTACAAACAACAAAATTACCTTTTTTATTGGCTGCTCCATTTACTCCTCTATGATCTAGTATTATTTTTATTTTTGACACTTCCAGGTTGAACATGTGCAGCATGTGACATAAGTAACCTAGCAACCACACCCTAAACAATGACCAAAACTCGTCAAATTTACACAATAGTTATTATTTGACAAATAAAAATATTAATCAACACATTTATTTTGCTAAATTAATGTTTAAACTGTCAAAAATGTTTAAAATTGTCTACTATTTTGGATTTAATGTGTATACTGACTTCTTATTGTGTGTTTTTTTCGTCCTACTAACCCTTTTCTCATAAACCGATGTAAAACTATGATAAATATGTATCCCACAAAACCAATACTAATTAGGAAAACGTATTATCTTGACATATGCTCTAAATACTTTTCTGGTTGAACGAAAAAGTATTCAAAACAAAAATAAAAACAAGCATCATACAAAAAAGATAATGGACGACGCTTTATATTCAGCCATATTTCCCATTCATTACGCTTAAAGTACGATGAAAAGTAATATTTCATGTTCGAAAACTTATCTGTGGAATCATTACTTGAACCGGTCCAGGTAAGATCCAATTATTTTCACACTCAAGGCCTAAGACCATGAAGACAATTTTCTATAACAAGTCCTACACTGCACATTAGGAGCAGACGAGACCGAAAATCATCTCTAAAAAGGTGACAAGGACTTTGAACCAATCTTCAAACTTTCATCACAGCCCTTCACATGAATAAATAAATCCGCTCTTCCTTTTAGTCGGACTCTATATGACTGTGTTCTGTCTTGTTATGGCATTAAGAAAGAATAATCTAGTCCGAGATGGTTGAATTCGACGCTGCACTGTTTTGGTACAGTCCCCTCTCCTGATTGGTTGATTTTGGTCGTTACCTTGTCGACATAATTGGCGATCTCAGCCAGCCTCTGCTTGACCCTCTCCACGTCCTTGCCTTGCTTCTGAAACTGAAATAAGAAGGAAAAGATAAGAAAGAAGCTATGGCAGATATTTTATGGTAAACAATACAAAAAAAACACATTTGATCATGCAAGTTATGGGCAATAGTTCCATAATAAGAGTGAAAAATGTATAATATAATGATAAAATAACATTAAAATCAATCAATTAATATAACTTTATTTGTCCCTGAGGGGTAACTGAAGGAGATTGAGCAGGAGGATTGGTGTAGTTTTGAGTTGGCAGATTGTTTCGGGGCAGTTTGAGGTGAGTAATATCCCTCATGACAAAAAATATGAACGTATCGATGTTGGAAATTAGAAATTAGTTGTACATCTTAGCAATGTTTTTTATACACGATGCAAATTATTCTTGCATTTTCAAACAATTACCAATTCATAGTTAAAAACTTGGCATTTCCCCACATTTTCTAAGCAAATGTTTAGTTTTGACACTATTTTATTCCACATTTAGGGTTAGGATTAGGTTTAGGTCTAGGTTTAATTTGGTTAAAATTACAGTTTTGTGATCATGAAGCGCTTGTTCTGCCCCGTAACAAAATGCAGAACATTTAGGAAGTCCCTTCAAGACTTTATCAATCCATTAAGTCTTAAACACAGCCCTTTTTTTGATCAAATAAATTGTTTTATTCATTGACTTGTATGTTTCACTTGGTAACTGCAACTGAAACATAGCACAAAAAAATAACATAAACCAATTAGAGCACTTTAGTATGCATTTTGGTAAAGAAAACTGGTATAATTATTTCTTTATTTTTAACTTTTGATCCCATTTTATGCTTGGCGAGTCTTGAGCCGCAGCTATCGAAAGTTAAGTCCAAGCACAATAAAAACTACTTATTTTGCGAAAAGAAAATGCCTTATTTATTAATACATCTACAGTAAATTTATAAATGTGATTATTTAATTTTACTGCCAGGTGCCCGTATCACAAACTGCAGCTGTCATTTAAGCGCTGACACCAAAAATAATAAACTGAACGATACCCAGCGCTATAAAGTCCCCTGCAGTAACAGAAAATGCAACTTTGAGACCCAAGATACTGTATATTTAAAAAAAAGAAGACTCCGTAGAGTATCTTTTACAGTCAGCACATGTGAGTGTCTTTAGGCGCTGGTGCGTTCAGGCATTCAAAGGCTTTCAGAGGTGTATGGGGCTGTGGAGATAACCCCAAAAGGATGTTCCCTTTGAGGAGGACTTAAAGGGGGGACTGACCCTCTCTATATCAGGCCGTTTGAGATCTCAGGGCTGGGAATGTCAGATAGGAGCCACATCAAAGCCAGTTCATATAAATTCTACTGCTTTATACAGTAAGAGTGAGTATCTATAGGAAATTATGCTAATCAAGCAGACTGGCATTTAATATAGGAATGATAACACATTTTTATTTGAAATCAGTATTTGACTGTTAGTGTTCCGTTAAAATTCCTGACATGAATCATGATACATGTAATAAAATCTGTTTTGCTCCAGCACAGATTTAATGTAAAATAATCTATTTGGGTTAAAATGAGACCACAGGGCTTTCTTTGCATTAAACAGAAGCAGGATGTGGACCGTTAGCATGCTAATGTTTATTAGCTTTACCGGGACCCAGGGATCAGAAAGTCCTGAAAAGTGCTTTTAAACTCATCGTGGTGAATATTTACAATGTTGGGACTGCATTGCGCATGTGACTGCTGTAAAGACTTTAAAGGACACACATTCTGCTACAGTGACTTTTTTGAGCTTTCAACCATGTTCTAACAATGTTCCGTCATCAAAAACACACATGAAGTGGCTTTCAGTTGCGTTTACGCTGTTTTGAGGATTGTTTATTAGAAAAGCTTCTCCTCTCTGACCGTCAAAATCACTTTCTGCTGAACTTCCTCGATCAGTGATAATTTTCAGATCACATACATCACTTATCAGAGATATCTTCGGCTGTTTAAAGTCCTTAAATCTTCGCCAGACTCGATATGAGCATTTCTGCCTCTAAACACGATGACTGCTACGCTAACATAAATAAATTGTGTATAGCTCTAGGCATCCACTGGCTGGATGCAGTCAGTGTATATCATTTCACAGAGCAGAGTCTATGATAAAAGAAAAAAAATCAAAACATGAGAAATTTAAGGTAGTCAAGAGCATGTTTAAATGCTAGTAACAATATTTTCCTTTAAAACACACTAGTTCTGCTTTTCACATGTCAACACAGTAAAAATTAGATACAGCACCTTTAACTGGCAAATACCTTCATCAAAGTAAGCACTGAAAGCTCAAATCCACGTAATATTTATTTAGTGCAGCTGTATTACCAAACACAGGGAAAGTTTCAGACACCTACAAGCCGTATTTCAGTTGTTAGAAGATTTCTTGGAGTCCATTATGTTTGACTTGTGTGCTAATCACCAATGCTAATCATTAATTAGCACTTTCTACTTAACTCGCTACAACAAAGCCACATTTGCCTTTTAAAATGCAGCTATACTTTTGTGCAATGTCATTTGTTGTCGTACAATTGTCAGAACCACAGCTGACAGTAAAGAGTCTGATATTTGAGCAGTTTATGCAAATTTTCTCGACATTTGTTTACATCAGCGACCAGAAATGGCTGCCTTTACCTCCCTGTTGTCTGCGACGATGATGAGCTCCACGTACTTGGTGGTGGTCTGGGCATGGCGCTTGTTCTGAAGAGACAGAGAGGATTCAAGTGTGAGCAGGTGAAAAGTACAACAGCCTGCAGAGGACACACTTCAACGTCTCCGCTGGGAAAAAACACAAGATAAATTTAGCCGTGTGTTCCCACTCAGAGCCGGTGAGACACTCTGCAGTGAGAGGCAGGCATCAGCGCAAACAATCAACTACAGTTTTTAGACGATAGGAAAAGCCCAGAGGAGTTAGTACATTACATTTACTTGAGTTACTTTTGAAGACATTGTACTTTTCAGAGTGTTCTAATGCATCCTACTTGAGCAATATTTAGTCTGAAGTAACAAAAGTAAGTGTTTTCCCCCTTTTTCTTTTCAAGCTTTTAAATTTAAAACACATAAAAACATAAGCCACAAAACAGGACCACAAAAAATAAAAATTGCCACAAAATAAAGAAAAATTACTGCACAACCAAATTTAAATGTAAGTCCCATTTAGTCCAGAGTCTATATAATTGTTCATAAAAGATTTTCAATTATTAACAGACATTAGATCTAAAAAATGAAGGGTTTTATGTCTTTCTAATAAATATAAACAAAACATTTGAATTTCCAGGGAAGAAATGTCAGTTTATTTGGTTTTATATTAAAAAAACATGAAAACAATCCTAATTTCTAGCATCAAACTTGTATTCGAGCTTCACAAAAAGTATCATTAGTGACAAATATAGCTGTAGATAACATGAAAAACTATTGCAGTATGAACATTTCTTGAAGTATTTTTCCAGTAAAACCGAAAAATCAGGACTTTGCCTTCATTAAAATGATAATTGTCTATTAAAATCTCCTAGTCAAAGGGGTTAGGATGAGCGTTAATATATAAAATCCATAAAATAATATAAAATTGATTGGTAAATGTGTTTAATCCAGGTTCTGATATCAGTCACGTATATTTCAATTTTTACTCATAGTTCTGTTCAAAAAAGCCAAATCTGATTCACTGAGGACAAACAATAGTAGTTTGATTGTAGTATTAGCAGAAGTGTTGTATTTTTACTCTATGGTAAATACTATTTTGATAAGAAAGTGCTTTATCTTGAGTAAACTTCTTCCCTCTCACACAAAGAAAACAAACCAAGGTCGCAAAACACCATAAAATCTTAACCAATCAGAGCAAAAAGGGACGTTATTGTGAAAAATAACAACAGTTTTCTTTCTAAAAACAGGGAATAACAGCTCCGGCATTGATTTGTGCTGCAGCCATAACAACTTTTATGATCCACTTACAGTCAGTGCAAAAGTTCAGCAAAACAACCGAGAAATATACGGCGCAGTAGAAACATCAACTCTGTCTTATTACTTAGATTTAAAGCAGGAGTCAAAAGTTGGTGTGAAACTGTCATTTTAAAATATACCTGTGATGTAATTTCCAAACTAAATTTACTTGCACTATGTATTTTAGACGATAAACTAAACCTCTGTGTGTTTACCTTTGGTGCATAGCTGTTATTAAGTGTTAACGATGATTTAAGGTGGACAGTTATTAGATCTTTTGATGAAGTATATTGTATAGAGCTCCTGTGACTAAATTGGTTGAGGACGCTCTTACAGCAAGGAAGAAACAGCGTTAATGAACGACAACGAGCATGAAATGTAGCTTAGAGTCATTAAATGAAGCCGTAAATAACGATAAACCTTAAAAACTTAACTGACGTGCTGTTTAATAAAAATGTTGATCGACTAAGACACCGTCGACCGATTAACTGACTAACTAAACGATCACAGCCCTAGTAGAGTTTTGTGCTGCATGCTGGGACAGCATGACGACAACAAAAATTTACTTGTGGACTAAACTCAATATTGTTGGAAAATGTGCAGTAATAGTCATAGCATTAGTTTGATTAAGTTTTGTAAAAAATACCTTTAGTTTTAGAAGTAAATAGCTTTAGTCAAGTAATAATTTTGTCTAAGCAAAGTTGATGTCAAGTAGCAATATTACAATTACTTAGGGTTTCATTGAGTTACTTTGTACTATGGCCGCACAATTACTTACTACTTACTTTACTGTTGAATGGCAATGATTAAAAGGTTGTATTATTTATATTCAGGACTCAAATAATGAAAACCATTGTTGTTTTTAATAAGGAAAAATAAAAACGAATAAAAACATGTAGGCGTAAATGTGAAGTAATTGTGTGAAATATACATACATTTTGTCAGATGGGCTCTGTGCATATCTAACCCTTTCTAACAGCTAATGCTAACTTTTATTAAAACGTAAAATAGAAATAAACAACGAATTAAAATGTAAAGTAAAGCTTTTAGTTATAGATTACTTCTACTTTTTTGTTTTATTTTATCTTTATTATGCTTCAAAATTATTATTAGCATTAGCATTGACCCACAAACACCTCTATTTATAATCACAGAAGTGTCTCAGGGGAAGTTTTCATCTCATTTGTAAAGTCTTTAACATGTTGTCAGTGACTTCCACCTGCAGCTCACTGTTCACTGTCTGACCTTTAAGGATTTATTCATTTTAGTGACTGTGTAAAACCTTCATAGAGATAGAATTGTACAGAAAGTACTCAGTCGTACAATGAGAGAGCCATTTTAAAGATAAATAGTCCACTGAAATTCCCTGCACAGCAATGCGCCGGGGAAACGCACAGAGAATAAAATACATACTGCAAAACATGAATGAAATAGTCAGGGACAAATCCTGCAGAGCCATTATGTCGGCACTGAACCAGGTCTACACCAGGTCTAAATCACTTCCAGTCCTCCTTGACTCCAGACTCTGCGCTCTCCCCCTTCCTCCCCCGTCCTCCCTCATCTCTAACCACAGTCCTCTGTCAGACCTGAGCCTCTTTATCCACTCTGCTGGCTCTGCACCTCTTATCTGCTCCTGTAAAGATAAGCCAGGACTGACCCATAAATGTGTGCGTCGTATGTAAACCTTACGGGCCGGACGCTGCTCGGAAGCCACTAAACGTGACATGGACTTACGTTTTAATTTGAGAGTCTGAGTGATACGTTAACAAGGCAAACCCACATAATTTTGCTAATAAAATAAAGTAGTATAGTGGTTTAGGGGCTTGGTTTTCCACTAGTGTGCAGCAAACAGCAGTGTGCCTTAAGGTATTGCCACAATGTCCTTGAAAAAATGTTCAATTTAGATTCCCATGTGGATTTAATAGAATAATTTACCTTTTCAGAGTGTCCTGATCATATTCTGTACCAAAAGAGAAAGCAAAACAAGCACAATTTCCAAATTTAAAGAGCAAAAAAGTGGCACAGACATTATTATTCGTCACAATATATACCTTTTTCTTTTGTAAAAGGTCGGATTTGATGATGCTTTAGTATCTTTTCAGTCAAAAAAAGTGTCAAAAAAGGTTGAAAAATACTGGGTTAGGGCAAAATGGGTCAGAATGTAGAACAGTGAGTCTTATATCTGTAAGGTTTAGGGTTTAAATGACGAGTTTGTGTTGAGGAAAATGTTTCAGCATCATTTACATACTCGCATACCAAACAACAGATTCACTAATTTCTGAAAAAGAAGTGGAAAGAAAAAAATATTTACCCACTCTTAATCAGTACAAAATTATAGTCTGCAGTGTTTGCGACTGATGTAATACAGTATTATGTTCATTTGTTAAAAAATAACATAATAATATGACGACATTAATAAAGAATGAATTAAATAAAGTTAATTACTACATTTGCCAATACATTATAAACACTTTAAAATCCTATGACATTAGAATGCGACTGGAGACAAAATTAAGTAGACCAGAACACACTTTTAATATTTAACTAAATTCTCATGGTTTTGACAACAATTTTGAAGTTCCAGGGTAGAAATGTCAGTTAGTTTGCTTCTTTATTACAAAAGATAGAAAAATGATAATTGTATAGCCCCAAAATTGTATTTGAGCTTCACAATAAAAGTATAATATGTGGCAAAGTATGTAATAAATGTAGAGAAAAACTATTGTGGGCTCAAAATTTAGGTAAGTATTTGTCCAGTAAAATTTAAAAACCTAGATGTTCCCTTCATCAGAATGTAAAACGTTTGTTGTAATCTCATATCAAATAAACAAACAACGTAGAAGACAATTGTAAATGTCTTTAAACCGGGCTCTGACGTCACTCACATGTGTCTGAGTGCTTTTCATTTGTAAAACCACCTGGATTTATCATATTTTGTGATATTCTGAGGTTAATCCCAGTTTATCTATTGAAATCACATAAAATTCCACTTTTCTTTTGTCTCCATTCTGGAATACAGAATGTTTTTGTTTAGAAAACTTTTAAAGGGTGTATTAGCAAAAGAATTATAGTAATAATTGACAATACGGGACTAATAAAGCATCTTATTTGCCTAAAACTCAAGTTAAGATGTGCTCGGACTGTGGGACGAAGCTTAGGGCGAACTTGAGACCAAAACAGGCACTTTTCAATTGGAGGGCCAGCAAGATGAATTCTTGTGATTTTTGGACACAAACGCTTGAGAATCCATCGTGTTGTGCTCCCGCTGTTGCATTTGATCACGACTGGCCCCAAAACACAAGTGGTGCAGGACTGGACCAATCACAGCGCAGCATTGAGGTTTGGAAGGATGTCAAAGACGAAGCACCAAGACGAACGCAAAGGACGGTTTGTTTTTCCAAATATATGCACATTGTGGATGGGAAAGAAGACAATTGTGATTTTTCCGCTTCTTCCAGTGTTGTGACGCTTCGATCGATCAATGTGTAGAACTCAATTCACAAATCAATCTGACATGAGCTGGGTTAGCCCCACTAGCATTTCTCCTTGGAAATATTATGTATTTACCTGAAATGTTGCATAGTGTGACCTTGAATTTAACTTTTCTCAATGGAGACAAGCAGAAGATGCCAAACGGTGAAGAGGCAAACAAACTCACAGTAAGAAGACATGTGTTTATGTTTTTTTGAGCAATAAAAGCACCTTTAATTGAGTAAATGTAAGGCAAAGTGATTGACATCTCACCAGAAAAGTTATGTATTTCACCGTAAAAGAAAACATCAAATGGAAGGTTTTCTCATATTATTTACATTATGTTTTTGATGTAAATATTAGGGCACAAATTAAATGATTAATTGCAACTAATTATTGAGATAATCATAACTAACTAATAATCATTATCTCGATTATACACAAACTTCAAAGCATGCCATCAAAAGGACAGAGAAAATAAGATCATTTTGTGTTTTGCTTTTTAACTATAGTTCAACATCTGCATTTCAGTCATCAATGCATCTATTAACATGAAACAGAACTGAAAAAAGGCTAAAAATTTGCTCTTTTTATGACGTGCTGCCCTGAAACAAGCCCAAAAACCTGCAACCCATGAAATTTGCAATCGACTTTTCAAAAAAGAAGCAGAGCAGAGTTGGCAAAAAACTATTTTGTTTGTAAATCACTACATCAGGACGTCCCAAAGCCGTGTCATCTTAGTGTTGTTTGGGTCAAATTTAGCAAAAATCTTATATTCATGGACACTTCACATTCTAAACAACTAATCGATTAATGGACAGACAGGCTAGACTAATCGATTACCAAAATAATCGTTAGTTGCATCTGTAGTAAATATTGTAAACGTACACGGCTTTTGCAAGTCTTCTTTTCATATCCATAAAACTCCACAATAGAGAGAGTTTTATAGCGTATGTGTCGTTCAAATTGCCAACAGAAGCTGCCCTCGAGTAATATAATAACTGCATTACAACTTTCCATTGACATTTCAGACTTTGTGGCAAATAATAAACCACTTTAACTTGCCAGTCTGGACGAAAATGCCATATTCTGTTAAATTTATTACGGTATTGCATGCATCGTCAATCAAATATGTACTTCCTCAAATAGAAACTGAAGGGGGAGGGTTAGAAAAGCGGCTCATGATCAAATAAAACCAATAAATAGCAAAAAAATATATGTTACAGTCAAATTAAATTATATGGATATAGTCTTGCCTGAGGACTGTTTTCTGTTCTGATCCAATTCCATCGCTGCAGTTTCATTGCATTGTTATTGTTAAGTCTTTTGTGTTGAGACAGTGACGCCAGTACAATAAAGACAGGCATTCAAGCGAGTGCAATAACCGTAAAAAACAAAAAACAGACAAAAAAAGCTCAAATTATCCCGTTTTATAATTTAGAAACATTGTCAACAGCCATTGTTTCAAACTGAATTCACACCGCCTCCTTCACATTTCAGAACGATATCTGCATTTTGACTTAAATACAAAAGGAAAATTGGCTAATCAAGTAGTCTTTTATGGAATTATGCTAATTTTAGTTTCTTATGAGGATAATTTAAATAATTATGTGTAATACAGGGCGGGGAATGTAATTATTATTTAAGATATAATTGTGAAATGAAGCAGCTCAGCTTTTGCTTCAGAGAAAGACAGCCTGATTAAAAGGTAAAAACACAAAAGATTAAATAAAAACTTCTACTAAATATATCTGAGGCAATAAAGCGTCTTAGGTTCAAGGAATTGTTTATAGCACTAAACATAAAAAAGGATTTGAAACGATGCATCCACCTGAAAATTAGACTTGTTTTGATGTTTTATGTCTCATTTCAGTCTCTGTTTTGGATTTGCTACGTTTCAATTTTGACAAAGTTTTGCCTGTTTGTCCCCAATTAGACAGTTTTTTTTAATGTTTATAATGTTACTTTCTGGTTGGACACGAGCAGCAAATATGACATTGGTAAAATTACAGCTGTTACCTAGCAACCGTACTGTAAACAAGGTCAAAACTCCATATAAATAGCACAACGGTTATGATTTAACAGTTAATAACACTTTTATTTTCTTGAACGATCGTTTAAACTGTCAGAAAATTGTGTCCGTTGCTGCAAATTGTTGTATTTACAATGTCACGTCGCCTTTTGATGACATCACAGAGGGATTCTCAGCCCTTCTTCCTGTTATCTAAACGTATATTTTTCTAAATTTCTTTACTAACTGCAACTTCACAAATGTAAAACTATGATAAATATTTACCACAGGCGTCCTACCAAACTAAGTCATAATTAGAAAAACATGAGAACGTTTCATATGGACTTTCAGCACCTTTTTTGATAAAATACTTTCTTGTGACTTATTGTTCAATAAATGAAACCAGGAATAATATTTTTGGGGGCCCAGTATTTATTGTGTGTATTATTTCTTTGCACTAATATGAAACGTTTTGTTCTTTTCGGTAATATTTTAAACTTCAGCTGTAAAGGGATCAATAATTAACATATTAGACTCATAAATGACACTAATGAATTAGTTAAGAGTTTCATGGTACTCTTTATTTATTACGGCTCATGATTTTTACGAAATGGTACAGTTTAGAGTTTACAGCGAATTTCCTGCTTTTAAGTTATTAAGTGGGTGACATAAAGTACTTTTAATATTATTGTTTATGCCAGGGCTGTTCAACTTAAAGCCCGGGATATGATCCTGGTTTAGTCCTGGTTTAAACTTGGGTTCGTCCTGGTTTAGACCTGATTTTTAGACCTGGTTTAGTCCTGGTTTAGACCTGGTTTACCTGGGTTCATACTGGTTTAGACCTGATTTTAGACCTGGTTTAGTCCTGGTTTAGTCCTGGTGTAAGACCTGGTTCAGTCCTGGTTTAGACCTGGTTTGTCCTGGATTAGACTTGGTTTAGAGCCGGTTTAATGCTGGTTTAGACCTGGTTTAATCCTGCTTTAGTCCTGGTTTAGTCCTGGTTTAGTTCATGTTGTTAAAGCCTTTCGTGTTACATTTATTTTGTATTTCCAAAGCGTTTCTGGCCCCGAGGACAAAACCATCCAAAAAATCTAGCCCTTGATGAAATAAAGTTGAACAGCCCTGATTTATGTGATATTTTCTGCAACAATATGTCACAGTTTAAACCCACTGCTCTGGTGACAGGCCTACGTGCATCCCTAACTTCTGTCTTTCCTCTCATCACATTCTTCTCTTCATCTTAAACCCGGCTGTCTTTGCTGATTTATATTTATCCTCTGTGTGCTTACGATGTGCTGAGACCATAGAGAGCCGTCGAGTGCCCTAAGAGCTGTTTTATGTCTCTTGACCTGTCCCCCTTTAGTGGACCGGGGCCCATCTGCAGAGATAATGGAGACAGTTAACATGCAGCGCCTCCCACAAACCTTTACAGACACGGCTCTTCACGCGGCTAATGGACACCGCTAACAGTGAATAATGCAACACGTATAGTATCACGTCCAGTCCACTTAGTCACATTTGCTCTGCTCAAGCATGTTCTGGATCCAGACATTTGTACAGACAGAGGGGGGCGTTCATGACTTAAGATAGAGATAATTAACTTTCCTAATAAGAGCTTTGGAACTGGGATAGATTAAATGGGTTCGCAACAGAATAACCTATACTGAGTCTCTATCCTACATCATTACATTCAGATAAATAGGTCCAAATCGAATCTTTATAGCACTGGAAAATGGGCTGAACAATTAATCGAAATTTAATCGAAATCGCAATTTGAATGGACGAAATTAGCAAATCATAAAGGCTGCAATTGTTGAAGTGCAGTAATTTCCTTCAAAAACAACAAATATTTTGTTTTATTCTGCATAAAATTGCTAATACTAACCCTGTAGTTTAGATTTATCAAACTATGATCTGATACAAGTGTCAAAAATGCAACAAAAGCGACAAAAACCCAACGAAAAGCATTTAAAAGCATCAAAAAGCGCCAAAAAGGAATCTAAAAGCAAAAAAAATGCGTCTTAAAGCATCAAACACATGCAACTGTTGAGGTGCAATAATTTCCTTCAAAAACAACAAATATCCTGTTTTATTCTGCATAAAATTAGCTCATTCTAACCCTGTACTTTAGATTTGTAAAAACATGTTCTGATACAAGCAACAAAAACGCAACAAAAGCGTCACAAACCCGACTAAAAGCGCCAACAACGAGTCTATAAGAGGCTTAAACGCGCCTTAAAGAGTCAAAAACCCAAAGAAAAGTGACAAAATATTAATCGTAGTGTTGCATCCATTTAATTGCAGTTTGTGAAGAAATTTTTAATTCTAAAAGTTCAAAATGACAGGAAGTAGCGCTGAGTTCTAAAACAGAATCCCTCCGTGATGTCATCAAAAAGTGACGTGCCGCAGCAACCGACAGCGTTTTTCTGACAGTTTAAACAATCATTCGACAAAATAAAGGCGTTACCAGGTATTATTTATTGTCAATTCCAAACTATTGTGCAATTTATATGGATATTGGCCCTTGTTTACAGTCTGGTTGCTATGTAACAGTTGTACAATTACCTCTATGTTATATTTGTGCTCATGTTCGACCAGGAAGTAACGTTATAAACTTTACAAAAACTGTCAAACTGGGAACAAATAGACAAAATGTTTAGAAAAAACTTAAATATAATCATGTACACTACGTTTTTGTTCGTTTAGTGGAGTAAACGGAGTAAGTAGTTTAACCTGTCAGGTGGACTTTAATTAGCCTAAACAAAGGCTAAATTCATTTTCAACAATTAGTTTATTAAGAATAATTCAGTGTTCACCTAATGAATTAACCATAATTTCTTAATTAATAAGTTACTAAAGCTTGAATCATTCTACAATTTGTTCATTATGAATTAAATCTTTATTCATGATTTATTAAGGCTAATTAAGAAACAGCTTGTATAGAGCAGGGCTTCCCAAACTTTTCCAGCTAGGACCCCCGAATAGCCATGCAACCAACTCGGTGTCAAAGCATGTTAAATCAGGTTTAATATTGGTTATTTGAATCGTTTATTGTCTTATTTGACCTTATTTCACTAAAAGATACCGTATTTAATTAGAAAAATAGAGCAAAAACTGTGTCATATTTCTTCAAATTAGATCTTGAAATCATCTTGCGACCCCCAGCTCATCCCTCCCGACCCCCACTTTGGGAACCACTGGTATAGAGTGCAATCCAATTTAGGAGATGACAGAGAGATGACTATAAAATATATTATACTGTATTCAGGTACCACTAGTTTGCCATGAACTTATTTCTCCTAATTTAATTTCTGATGTTTGAAAAGTGCCTACCCTTGTGCTGAAGGCTCTGAACACATTGCTCTCTCCCTGGTTCAGATCCGTGCGAGTGGGACTGGAGGACGAGGACAAAGCGGAGAGCGGAGAAGAGGAGCGGTTGAGGCCCTCGTGTCCACAGGTGCCCGACGACAGCTCCAGGTGCCGGGCAGAGTAGACCCAGTGAGTCCCATCTGTGTGGTCCAAGGACGGCTCCAGGACAAAGGAGCGGTCTGCGAGCGACAGGAAGCCTCTGGAAACGAGAATGAATCAGAAGTATAAGATGTACCTAAACCCTAACCCTAAAGGAAGGCAGGGTTATTTCACGGAATTATCCTGAAGACAAGATAAATCAAGTGGGGATGTGGCTAAGCAGTGGAAGAGTTTTAGTGTGTATTATGAAAGAATGTGTCTAAAAGCGATAAAAACACAAGTAAAAGTAATAAAAATATGATGACAAAAATGTTATTACTCGTGACTAATAAAATTAGACAAAAATCATCTAAAAGTGACAAAAATGTGACTATTAGTGACAAAAACATGACTAAAAGTGACAAAAATGTTGCTTAAAGGGACAAAAATGCAACTAAAGGTGACAAAAACATGACTGAAAGTGACAAAAACGTAACTAAACACATCACAAATCTTAATGCGACTAACAGAGACTAGTGACTAAAAGCGACACAAATCTTACTAAAAGTGATAACAATGTGACTAAAGGTGACCAAATTCTATGGCATAAATGTGACTAAAAGCAAAACCTCAACCCTAAAAACGTGACTAAAAGCAACACAATGTGTCAAAAATGTGACTAAAACGCAACTAAAAGTGACAAAAACATGAAACAACTAAAAGCAACACAAATCTTACTAAAAGGGATAACAATGTGACTAAAAGTGACAAATTCTACGGCATAAATGTGACTAAAATGCGACTGAAAGTGACAAAAACACAACTAAAAGCGACACAAATGTTACGAAAAGTGAAATTTGACTAAAAGTGACAAAAACGTGACAAAAATGTAACTAAAAGTGACAAAAATGAGACTAAAAGTATCTTTGCTTTTAAGTTTTGGCTTTTCGGGAACTTGCTGGTTTTATTTTGTAATATATTTTATGTTCTTTTTGTATTTTAGTTTTGTTATATTTTGCTTTCAAAAATAAAACCATTTAAACTATTATTATCATTATTACAGTAATTATCATGACAGGCCCAGGTATTAACACCAGAATGAAAAGCCCATCTCTGTTTGCAACCGAAATGTAAGGTCTATCTCACACAAAAACGTGAAAATACCGAGGTTATGAAGGTGGAAGCTAAATGCCAAATGTGTGGGAAACCGTCTACTTCAGATAAGACCTCCATTCATCTCCAAAATGTAACCAAAGAGTCAGAAAACCGAAGTAAAACGCTTCATGGGATCTGTACATGTGCCATAAAATACATTTAAACATCTGATATGATTTATGTTTGAGTCAATGCAGGGTCCAAATTTACAGTTAAGGGCAGATTCTTGATAGTCCCACATATATTTCACACTCCTGAACTCAAAATACACCTTCTCCCACAATGCTGTGCTGCTGCCAACCCAAATCAACATCTCCCAGCGTGATATTCCTCTATAGACCGAGTTAAGCTGTGCAAAAACGTCTGGCATGAAACAATTTGCAGAAAGAAGAAAAAAAAAGTTCAAATAAATAAATAATTAAATTCGCGATCAGGAGAATGGGCTCTGTGAGTGGAGCGTTGTGCGAAAACGTTTGTAGTGTGCACACAAATTATGGCAATCATTTCAGCATTTTGAACCATTTAGGGCAAGGTCTAATGGAGTAAACATGGTGCATATGTCAATAAACAGAAGTGACTGAAGAATGAGAAAGTGCTGGAAAGTTTGATAGAGTTTGTCTGATTCCCGCAAATTTGAGAAATTTAGTTCATGAACCATAACATCGTGGTTCATTGATCTATAATATAACTTGACTAGTGGTTGCTTTATGGTACTACAGCAGAAAAATTCCAAAAAGCAGTGGTTCCCAAAGTGCGCGTCACGAGGCACTGTGCTGGAGGTCGCCAGATGACTTGGAAAATGGTTGTAGAACTTTAAAATACGTTCTGTTACTTTGAAGGTATTTACGGTACTACTTAATTCACCTTATTCTGCCCCGCCCACTTTTGCCTCTTTTTGCCACAGATACGCATTTCCGTATGACGAGAACTCCGTTAAAGCTAATGACGAACGAGGGAAAAGTCTTGCCGCTAAAATGTTACATAAAGTAGGTTGATTTGTGTAAAATGTTTAATGAACACGAGCAACAACAAGTCAACAACGCAACGATTTCCTGAGGCCTGAAAACGTCTTTTTAGTCCATGTAGAACTTATTTTCTGTTGAGCTCATCTGCTCCATGTAAACGAATACAGCGGAAACAAGACGGCGGAGCGTACGGCAACTTCCGGAATAAGATGAATAGATACTTCTAGTGGTAGTTAGTGGTAGTTATGGAAGCAGTTAGTGGTACATGGAGTGCTAAGTAGTTATAGATTATAGTTTGTGGTACTTAAATGGTGACTTATAGCAGTTATTAGAGCAATACTTTATATATAGTAATTGTTTTCGTTTTGGTACTTACAGTGGTACCTTTTCTGATTGTACTTATAGTGGTACGTTTAGTGATACTTAGAGTGGTATTTTTACTGATACTTGGTGGTACTTAAAGTGGTACCTTTACTGAAACTCCGTGGTACTCATTAGTACCTTTAATCATACTTGGTGGTACTTACAATGGTACCTTTAGTGGTACTTGTAGTGGTATCTTTAATGATACTTAGTGCTACTTACACTGGTATCTTTAGTGGTACTTGTAGTGGTATCTTTAGTGATACTTAGTGCTACTTACAGTGGTACTTTAATGGTACTTGTAGTGGTATCTTTAATGATACTTAGTGCTACTTACAGTGGTACTTTAATGGTACTTGTAGTGGTATCTTTAATGATACTTAGTGCTACTTACAGTGGTACTTTAATGGTACTTGTAGTGGTATCTTTAATGATACTTAGTGCTACTTACACTGGTATCTTTAGTGGTACTTGTAGTGGTATCTTTAATGATACTTAGTGCTACTTACAGTGGTACTTTAATGGTACTTGTAGTGGTATCTTTAATGATACTTAGTGCTACTTACAGTGGTACTTTAATGGTACTTGTAGTGGTATCTTTAATGATACTTAGTGCTACTTACAGTGGTACTTTAATGGTACTTGTAGTGGTATCTTTAATGTTACTTAGTGCTACTTACAGTGGTATCTTTAGTGGTACTTGTAGTGGTATCTTTAATGATACTTAGTGCTACTTACAGTGGTACTTGTAGTGGTATCTTTAAAAAGTGAAAGGTACCACTACAAGTTGCATAGTGAAACCTTTAAGTTGTATTTTGTATGATAATTTGGCAGCCACAGCAGCGCCTCATATTTTCAATAAAAGCACTATTTCTGTGGTACATTAGACCATTGCTTAACATTTGTGCCTGTGACCCCTTTTGCACCAAAACAGTGAACACCTCGATTAGATTAAATGCCTGTTTCTTCACGGTGGCTTTTTTCATCTGTTTTTTTCTAAACTTTACTTAAACTCCAGCAGAATCCAATTTCAAGGCTATAATCGATTTATTTTTTTGCTTATCCAGTGTATATCCCATTACAAACTGCGTATAATGGAGTTATCACCTGCCCTTGCGGCCGGGTTAATGTTTCAGTGCACACTTTGCAGAAACACAGGCAGGAAATTGGGGTTTAATGGGAATTTGGGTGGTCAATAATTCATTTGTTTTCAGTGAAATTCTTGTGGGTTTCAGATACAAGTGCTACACATTTTGGGCCACTATTCTTGTTGTTATTCCAATACAATTATTCAAGGGACTGCATTTTATTATTTTTGATAATTCAAATTACTATACCGCCAAAAAAGTGTGCTTACAATGTTGTATGAAGTAGAAGAAGCAGCAGGTGTGATTGTCGTCACATAAGCATCATAGAAGTGTCACACATCGATCAAGTTGGACATTTAATCTGTAGTTATTAAGGATGCAACAGTATAAGTTGTAGAAGTACTTGCAGCAGTATTAATAGTAGCCTACTGGTACTAAGAAGTAGAAAGTAGCTGTGGTAATAAGTGACAAATGTATGAAATGCACGAAATTTTAAAAAAAGCTTTATGATATAATATTCATTACTTTGTGCTTTTGTCTGCTATATAGTTATAGTCTATGACAGTGGTTCCCAATGTTTTTTGTCTCGAGTACCCCCTAAGCTTTGTTTCAGGCAAATAACTGGGTTTATTAGTTGAATATAGTCAGTTATTATTATTATATTTTTCTTGTAATTATATTTATGTTCCAAGATACTTCAAAGAGTTCCAAAATGTACAACTAATGACACTATTCAGATTAAAGTACATTTCATCTTCATTTAAACCCTGAAAACATTCCAAGTACTTCCTGGTAATTCCTCACGTACCCCTTAGGGTCCCCGTACTCCTAGTTGGGAAACACTGATCTATGACACACGTAACATAATTTTATAGTTTGGAGGTCTTAAATCGTAATCAAGATGGTTAGCAACATTGAGTTATAATAAGGGCCTTAATAACTCATGATTAGCAACAAACCATGCTAGCTGTCGATCAAACCTGTTGCTAGCGCGAGCTGGAGCGGACCTTGGCGACAGAAGGCACCTGATTAGTCAGTTATTACTGTTCATATCTTGAGTTACAAAGACAATAGTGAAATAATTAAATAGAAGGCTCCAATGTTTCCATAGACAGTTAGTGTGAGCTAGCTCTGTCCACTTGTTTATACAGTCTATGGTGCTTTGAAATTAATCGTCTGTACTATAATCGCAATTTAAATTATTACTCTATTCAATTAGAGAAGTATTGTAATTGAAAACACAATGAATTTCCTTCTGTTCATATTTATAAGTGCACTCCTTTTGTCTCAAAACCTGGAGCAAAGGCAATTTTCTAAAACAATACTAATAAAATATATTTGCTTATACTTTCTTATTTATTTCTTTGTTTTGCTTTCAATAATGAGACAAATAATTGTGATTAAATTTTCACCATAATCGAGCAGCCCTAGAAGAGAGCAGCGGATTTTAATTCATTTGTGCTGAAATGACTATGAGACGTGCTGCTAAAACAACATGTGTGTCAACAGTTATGAAAATAAATAAATAAATAAGTAAAGAAAGAAAGAAAGAAAGAATGATAGAAAGAAAGAAAGGAAGTAAAGGAAGGAAGGAAAGAAAGAAAGAAAGAAAGAAAGAAAGAAAGAAAGAAAGAAAGAAAGAAAGAAAGAAAGAAAGAAAGAAAGAAAGAAAGAAAGAAAGAAAGAAAGAAAGAAAGAAAGAAAGAAAGAAAGAAAGAAAGAAAGAAAGAAAGAAAGAAAGAAAGAAAGAAAGAAAGACAAAACAGTGAGCGTTGTATTGTTGTATTGGGAGTCGATGAAAAAGAGGGATAGTTACATGCATGAATCACTCTAAAACAACTTTGAGTGAGTAAATGAGAACGGAAAAGAGTTATAACATGGTTAAAAGATAATTTTACATAATATGCCTCCTGATTTTTGATACCTTTGACAACCAGAGCTGTAGTCGACCAAAGAAACTCTTGGTCAACTAAAGGCCTGCCCTCAACCAATTAGTCGACTAAAAGGGGGCGAGGCAAAAATAGATCAAAACTATTAAGTATCTCCATGTATATGACCAAAACTGCATTCTAAAGACCACAACTGCACAGAAATTCATGCAAAAACAACAATTTATACAGAAAAGAACAAGGACTAACGGTGTATTTATGTAAGCTCTACGAAAATTACACAAAACTCATGATTTATTCCAAAATATTCAGCTAATTAACTCCATACCTAATAGTTTTTGTCATGTAAAGCCTTCAATCTATACAAAATAATTAGTCAACCAATAAAAGTGTTGGTCGACTAAAGCACGACTGACAGATTAATCGACTCAACGACTAAAGGATTACAGCCCTATAGACAACTCTTTTGTGTTGTGTGTTCACAGATGTTCAGAGCTGTATTGAGACTTACTTGACGCCGTCACAAGTGCTGAGTGTCACGTCCGAATCGTCGCGCCCCTCCACTTCTCCGTGATAGTAGCAGTTCATCTGAGGAAACAGAAAACTCAGCGGTCTTTACTGTTCAACATCAAATACATGACAGATACATCAGTCTAATGGAGAGAACATATGTTTAAGTTCAGCAGCAGGAGTGATGTATGAGCGCATTACGACATGTTTTTGTATAATATATTATACAGAGACAGGCGCAGGTAATGGGATGAGACGACTGAGTTTAAAGGAACATTTTAGGACAATCATCACCCGATTCTATCTTTTTTTTATTTTTGCATGTTTAGCGTCATGCAATTTGGCAATTTTGGGGAAAAATGGAAGGTGCAGTGCTTAATTTTTCTGTCTTAAAAGCATGAAAAAGTTCATTTTAAACGGTTTGCAGTGGTCTAAATCAGTGTTTCCCAACCAGGGGTACGGGGACCCCTGGGGGTACGTGAGCCATTACCAGGGGGTACTTGGAATCGTTTCAGGTTTTAAATTAAGATGAAATATACTTCTATCTGAATAAAAGTGTCATTAGTTGCAAATTTAGCATCTTTTTGGAGTATCTCGAACTATAAATATAATTAAAACTAAAATATAATAGTAATAATAGACAATACGGGACTAGTAAACACATTTATTTGCCTTGAACTCAAGTTAAAGGGTACTCTAAATGTAAGACTAAGCTTAGGGGGTACTCCAGACAAAAAAGGTTGGGAACCACTGGTCTAAATGTATTCTTGAACACTTTCCTAACACAATCCTTGCACCACAATGAGTTTACTTAGTGCTTTTTACAACTTTCAAAGACCAGGGGGGAGTTTTGGTAATGCTAACAACAACTAGCATGCTAACAGCATACTTCCTGCTTCTCTGTATTATTTTGAAACCTAATATAAGACCTGCTTCTACAATATGTCTGTACAAGAGCAAAATAACTACATAGACGGGTACAATCCCTTTAAACAATCACTAAAAGTAAGTAGTTGCATTTTGATCAAATTAAAGTGAGGCAAAACCCTTTTTTTTTCCAGATGTTCTGTTTTTTGATCTGTTTGGTCTCTCGACATACCGTATATACTTTCATGTGGAAGCAACAGCTTGTCCAGTTTGCTCCTAAAATGTTTTACTACTTTATTTAATCCACTTCATTCATAGATTTCTCTGGGACGTTGTAACTTCAAAGGCCGTTTTCTTCAGATGCAGATGTAGCGCTCTTTGTGTGGACCCGTGTAGGAGAGGCACTAACATCTACTAGTTTCGTAAGAGGAGATGATGGGTTGGAATGACTTGCCAAGATTAAGGAGACTTATTACTTCACCACCAGGAAAGAACATTTGCAGATGTACACAGTAGTTGAAAATAAAAGTACAATAAACAAAAAGTAAACCAAAAATAAAATAGAGCTCTTTCCCCAAAAATATGATTAGAGTTCAGTTTGCTATAGTTCTTTAGTTGAAACTGTTGACTGCCCGGGTAGTGTATGTATTTGTGTCTTATCTGGATCCGATTAGAAAAGAGTTCCGTGCAGGATTTTCTGCCGAGGATGCTTCAGGCTCGCCACACCGTTCAACAGCGCTTGAAGTCACCAGTGAAGAGCACTTTGAAACCAATCTACACAGAAGGTGCAGAAAGTAAATATTCTGTTCCAATTCTTATTATAATGAGACCACACTGAATATATTTTATTTGTCAATATATGAATTTACTATCCAAATGTTAATGACATTGAATCAAAATAAATGAATAAATGTACAGTTGAGTACTTGATTTTGTATTGATTAATCAGCTTACAAAAGTATGATGAATTACCATGTTTTTAGCAGTAACATATTAAGGTATCAAAACGGAAATGAAATACCCTTTTTAATAAATAAAACACACTGGATAACATGAAATTACAATTTAACCATATCAAAGTGTATTATTAATCCTCAATTTTAAACATTTCAAATGTATTTAACATTAACAATTATATGAGTTTTTTTTTAACAATATGCACATAGTATTTATGATTTTACAACTATAACCATCTGCGAATGACTTTTAAATGTATTTTTAACCATGAAATGGCAACATCTCTGCTAAAGAAATATTTAGCACAGAAAGCACATGCTTTCTTAAAAGTAGCGCTAATCCAGGGCAAATTAAGGCATTAGCCACATTAGCATAGCAGCTAGCGCTAGCATTAGCGCGCTACATTTTCTTGTAATGAAATACAATGTGCAATGACACAAAGTCTACTAAAGCAGGTAAAACATTAACACACAATCGTGTTACTCACGGTTGGTTTTAGAGAATTATAACTGACACTGTAATTGTGTAATTTCAAACTCATACACAAGATTAGCTCCAGCTAACAAAAAGCTAACAGTGAACATGTTTGACACTCACCAGGATTTCCACAAGTATTTCTCAACAAGTCGTCACTTCTATGGCTCACGGACATTTATCAGGGTGTAAAGCCTATTTACAACAATAAATAAGGAACCATAAACCAGAATATTTAATGTTATATGACGATTTTCCCACTTACTCGCTCTGCCCAGTATCACCATGAGGAGCGTGCTTAGAAATGACAGAGACGGCATGACGAGGCTCAACTTTGTCAAAGCGCAACAGCACACTCTACTGGCCACTGTTATATTACATATAAAGGCCTAGTAGCCCAATGTCTCATGTGCGTTACACAGTTCAGATCAGCTCTTGAAGTTGTTGCATCGGTTCGTCAAATATGATTTATTTTTGTTTTTCCATTGCAAACCAGATTTTGTGAATGATTTGTGTTTTGTCCTTCCTCTTTCATTAACTTCAAATCTAAGGAATTTCTTGAACCACTAGTTTTCTACTTATACTTTAGTATTTTGAAGTAGAATATTTAGTTACTCTTTCCCCCCACTGTCTAAGTAAAACATTAGTACAGAAACATGAAAAAAAAAAAAAACCTCAGGTGAGCTTTGACCAACTGCCCCACTGCACTAAGGACATTTAGGTGAAGTTGTAGCCCAGTCTCAGAGCATCTTCTTGGGGGAGTTAAACCCACAGTGCAGCCTGTTCTGGACGTCTGGCTGAATATGCACTTCCTTAGTTCAGTCCATTTATTCCTGCTCCACTCAGCATCTGTTTGTCACATTAAACTGTAGACATTTTTCTTCCACAGATTCAGTAAAAGTGGACCCGACAGGCAAATCCCCAAATGCCACGAGAGTTTTGCTTGTTCTGAAAATCTAGGGTTTGTGATGGTAATATAGCAAGTGTTTAGTGAGGGTTTGTTGGGTTAAGTTTGCTTCATCCAGTCAGTAAAAGACGTCCAAGTTCAGAAAATTGGTGATTCTATGGCTTTATACATTCATGTCAAGTAGAGCTGCATGATTTGGGAAAAATTATCTCTTTGCAAATTTTCAGAATTGGGATTTCGATTAGGTTTGTAATTTATGTTTTTGGATTCTGTTCAAAGTTCACATTTTAAACACAACCAGGAGAATTGATAAAAAGACTGAAATATGACCAGACTAAACAAAACAAATTACGTGTTTCAGATAAGTCATGTTTTTGTCACTTTTTGTCGTGTTTTTGTTGCCTTAAGTTGTAGTATTAGTTGCGGTTTTGTCGCTTTCAGACGCATTTTTCTCAGTTTTAGTCACGTTTTTTGTCTCTTTTGGTTGCATGTTTGTCACTTTGAGTCACGTTTTTGTTGCTTGTATTTGTGTTTTAACATTTGTGTTTTAACAGTACGGTTTTGTCTCTTTTAGTCATATGTTTGTCACATTTAATCACATTTTCTCGCTTTGAGACGTGTGTTTGTTGCTTTTTGTCGCGATTTGTTGTCTGTAGTTGTCTTTTATCAGTTTCAGTTATGTCTTGGTCACTTTCAGTCGCATTTTTGTTTTAGTCACTTTTTACAATTTAAGTTGCTTTTATTTTTTGTTGCTTTGAGTCACATTTTGTCACTTTTAGATGCGTTTTTGTCTCTTTTAGATACATTTTTGACGTTTTTTTGTCGCGTTTTAGTTGCCTGTTGTTGTGTGTTATGAGTTTTAATTGTGTTTTTTTGGTGCTTTTAGTCGCATTTTTGTCGGTTTTAGTAACTTTTTTTTTTTTAAGTTGGTTTTTGTGCCTTAAGTCGTGTTTTATCAGTTTTACTTGTCTTTTGTTACTTTTAGTCGCATTTTTGTCGATTTGAATCATGATTTTGTTGCTTTTAGTCACGTTATTGTTGCTATCAGTCATGTCTTTGTTGCTTGTTTCAGAACATCTGTTCCTCTAAGTTTGTGTTCTATATCGGATTTTGAATATATTCTGTAATGATTTTGACGGTGGATTGTCTTTTTGTTTTTGAACATGATTTTCAGTGTGTGTGACTCAATTAAATAATTAAATCTAAATGTTTGAAGGTTTATGAATTGTGCATTGGTAGGTTCATTTTAAGTTGATTTATTCGATTTTCAAGGTAAAGACTGATTTTGTATTAGTCTTACATGTGTTGCCCCAGACCTTGATACAATAATATTTGCTTGATATCTTCCCGTGGGTGTTTTTGCGTAGTAGTTGCGTAGAAAAAATCACCCTATTTTGGTTCAATGTCAGGTGAAACTATTGTATGAAATTCTCTCTGGTTTGTGTTTCCTGAAGCTATACATTTGTTATCATTCTTTCTGCGCGGTGGAGGATGTTGTATTCCTGAAGCACATGGCAATAATTTAGTGTGATTTTAATAAAAGTGGTCGGACAGAGAGCAGACAGGAGTGAGTCAGAGTGAACATCCTCCCAGCACCAGATGCCCTCGGCTCTGACATAAAACATTATAAAGTTTTATACTCCAGCTCATGTTCACGGCACAAACCTCCACAAGAGAGAAATACACCTGGATCAACCGCACAACAAGCTCCTGTGGATGGAAGTTATATATATGTAGTAGTAGTATTAGTAGTAGTAGTTGAAGTAGTAGTAGAAGCAGTTGTTGTTGTAGTAGTAGTAATAGAAGCAACTGTTACAATGGTAGTAGTAGTTTTGGTAGTAACAGTAGTAGCAGTAGTAGTAGTAGTAGTAGTAGTAGTAGTAGAAGAAGCAGTTGTTACAATAGTAGTAATAGTAATATAATTGCTGCAGTAGTAGTAGTAGTAGTAGTAGTAGTAGTAGTAGTAGTGGTGGTAGTAGCTGTAGTAGTAGTAGTTGTCATTGTAATACTAGTAGTAGTTGTTCCAGCAGTAGTAGAAGTTGTCGTTGTAGTAGTAGTAGTAGTAGTTGTTGTTGCAGCAGTAGTAGTAGCAGTAGTAGTAGTTGTTGTTGTTGTAATAGTAGTAGTTGTTGTTGTTGTTGTTAATGTTGCAGTAGTAGTAGTAATAGTTGTTGTTGCAGCAGTAGTAGTAGTAGTAGTAGTTGTCATTGTAGTAGTAGTTGTCGTTGTCATTGTAGTAGTAGTAGTAGCTGTCGTTGTAGTAGTATTAGTAGCAAAATCAGTTGCACCAGCAGAACAAGAAGTAGTAGTAGGAGTAGTTGTCGTAGTAGAAGTAGTAGTGGTAGAAGTTGTTGTAGTAGTTGCAAGAGAAGTAAGAGTAGTAGTAGAAGCAGTTGTTGTTGTAGTAGTAGTTATAGAAGCAACTGTTACAATGGTAGTAGTAGTTTTGGTAGTAACAGTAGTAGTAGTAGTAGTAGTAGAAGAAGCAGTTGTTGTAGTAGTAATATAATAGCTGCAGTAGTAGTAGTAGTGGTGGTAGTAGCTGTAGTAGTAGTAGTTGTCATTGTAATACTAGTAGTAGTTGTTCCAGCAGTAGTAGAAGTTGTCGTTGTAGTAGTAGTAGCAGTAGTAGTAGTTGTTGTTGTTAATGTTGCAGTAGTAGTAGTAATAGTTGTTGTTGCAGCAGTAGTAGTAGTAGTAGTATTTGTCGTTGTAGTAGTAGTTGTCGTTGTCATTGTAGTAGTATTAGTAGCAAAATCAGTTGAACCAGCAGAACAAGAAGTAGTAGTAGGAGTAGTTGTCGTAGTAGTAGTAGTAGTGGTAGTAGTTGTTGTAGTAGTTGCAAGAGAAGTAAGAGTAGTAGTAGTAGTAGTAAATGTTGTCATTGTAGTAGTTGGAGGAGTAGTAGGAGTAAAAGTAGAAACAGTATCAGAAATAGTAGTAGTCGACTACTCAGATGATGATATACAGTATACATTGTACACAACCTTTTTTAACCAAATAAAAATAAATAAATTGTATTAATGTGTTTTCAGTTTTATTATTTAAGATAAAACGTTTTTCATCGACTAAAATCTCAAATTGTTTGTTTGTTTTTTGCTATTTTTATTTAATCATTTTACTTTTTGATAAAAGGTCCTTTGGCATGTGTCTATTTAGTCCAGATAACAAAGTTAATTAGTAAAAGAGGTAGCAATTATTTCAACAGTCGATAAGTCTCAACTATTCTGATGACCAGATAAATTGAATTAATTGAAATAGTTTAACGTATATAATGCTTTTTGTTTTAAATGGATGGAATTCGAACTTTTGCTTTGATGGGATTAAACTGTCATTAAGAAGAGAAAGTACAGACAACAAAAATAATTTAATTTGAAAAAGTTTGACCTTCAACATTTTGGAGACTGAATCGTCCACTTATTCCTGCTCTATTCTGAGTAAATGTAAGGTTTATCAATAATGGACCACTTGAGACTGTTATCTAAAATGTTCTGTTACGTGCCCCTTCACTGTGCACCTTTTTATGTTTTTAATTATGAATTCACTCAAACGCAGGGGGCCATGAACCAAAATGGATGACAGAATGGATGTACTTTTCCTTTCTACACATTTAATAATCTCTTGTCGCTGGACGGTGCAGAGAAAAGAAAGCAGTATTTATTGTAATGAGATAAACTGTAAAAGGCAATTGGAAAAAGTAAAGTAGCGGTAGTGCCAGAAGTAGTGGCGGTTGTCGTAGTAATAAAAGTATTTAAAATGTACCGTAAAGTTGTGAGAGCCAGTGACAGCGCTGCCGTCCTCCAGGTAGTGCGTCTCTGTGTAGTTACTCGCAAATAGACCACTGTAAAAGACAAAAAGACAAAACTCAGGTGAGAAAACTGAAAAACAAGAATGATATATAACATTACGGCGCAGCAGCCAGGGATAAATCTCAAATATCGCCTTGGTCAGGACAGAATGAGCCCTGTGCACTGCAGCAGTTGTCTAAGCTAACCGTGTCACAGCTAATGCTAACTTTAAAATTTGAAAAAACAGCAGTCAAAATGTAAAGTAAAGACTACCTGTTTTTTTTATCTGAATGAAGGTATCAACCACTTAGCAACACGGCTAGTCCGGTATGATTTGAAGGACTCCGGCAGAAGTTTCATGTATTTTCCCTACAGCTGTTAGCATTAGCACGCAAAACACGTCGGAGAGTGTCGGCCGGTACCAACCCCTCGACCACATTTATGAACAGTCAAAGCCTCATTAAAATTCATTGTTCAGTGTGTAAACCTTTTGGTATTTTATTTTAGATAATAATTAGCTTCTAAAACTGTCATCTGAGCTAAAGGCTAACTGACTTTAAGTTGAAATTTCTGAACTTGTGGTGAGCGTCTAGTGATGAACATGCACTTTTACATGTGACTGGAGAGGAGAGCAGATAAATGACATAAATATCATGAAACGAGGGAAGAGTATTGCCGCTAAAATATTACATGAAGTACATTGATTGTGTAAAATGTTTAAAGTACAACTCAGCAATGCACAGATTTCCTGGGCGGCCTGAAAACAGCTTTGTGGTCAGCGCAGAATTTATTTTCTGTTGAGCTCGCCTGCCCCATGTAAACTAATACAACAGAAAAAAAAGATGGCGGCGCCCATAGCAACTTCCGGAATAAGGTGAATTAATCTCATAAAGTCTTTAACATGTTGTCAGTAACATCCACCTGCAGCTCACTGTTTACTGTCTGACCTTTAAGGATTATTCATTTTAGTGTGATTTTGTAAAAACCTCAAAGAATTGGACAAGAATCATCTTTTCTACAACGCAATTAACCAAATTATCTGTTCCTAACCCTAACATGAACTCAACTCTGAAAAAATATACTGTAAAAACGAAACTTGTGCTAGCATAGCCACAAATGCAAAGTGGCGGTGTATGGCATAGGTGATATGTAAACAAAGCAGACAGGAAGTACTCAGTAGCACAATGAGCTAGCCATTTTAAAATTGAAATTCAGTGCACAGAGCCCATAGAATAAACTTTATTGTCCCGGAGAGGCAATTTGTCTTGGGTAGAGTGCTTTGTAGTTGCTAAGACAAACATGAAAAGACAAGACAATAATTTTAAAACAACTCACAACATTAAAAACTCAACAATATCATATCAAAGTAAAGTGCTAGCGTGCGGCGCAGTTGGAATTGATCAGTTTGTTTGATGCTGGAACAAATGACAGCTTCAGCCTGTTATTCACTCTCAGCCTCGTCCCTGATGGCAGCAGAACATTTTCTCTGAAGAGGAGGTGTTCAAGGTCGGTGGAGATGTTTCTGGTCCGTGTTACTAACGCCTCATTCATTGTGCATGTTTTGTGTTAACGCAGCATGTCCAGAGGAAACCCGCCCAAACATGGAGAGAACAAGCAAACTTCATATAAAAAGACACTGTTCAAGTCAAACCTGGAACCTTCTTGCTGTTTAGTGTACTTTTTGTCACTCTAAAATGATTAAAAACTAAACATTTTGACTAAAAAACAAGTTAATTCCACCACTGCGTTGTTTTAGATCAGTAGCCTATAGTTCACTCAATTTTGATAATTTTGTTCATTTAAAAATTAATGTTTTATATTCAAAGTTCTGCATGGACTCGCTCCTACTGTGTTGAAGGAATTTATTAAACAACAGACCACAAAGAGGCACCACATTTGGACAAACTGTGCTTTTGTCAAAGGGACTAATTATTGGAATAGTCTGCCCCTGACAAGAGGAGAATTTCCATCACTGTTCACTTTCAAACTGCACCTTAAACTGGTCCTGTGGTGTCTTTCTTTCTTGTTTTTTGTTTTTTTGTATTTGTTTTCTGTGTAACCTTGGGAGCAACAGATGGAATTGAGTATTTTTGTGATTTTCTTGTGCTCATTACTATGCACTTTTCCTATCAAACAACTAAATAATGATAAATAACGCTAGCAATTCACTGTGCTGTGACTGATTATGGACAACTTTTTTTGCAAAAACATTTATCCAATCCATTTTATTTCATTTGACAAAACAATTGCTGCAGCTAGTCAAACAAAATCCACAAGTTAATGCATTAAAATCATAAAATAAAATAAAACACACATATATAGACAAATGGCATCATAACCACGGGAAGTAGGGGCGCAGAGGGAGCAACAGCACCCCCAGCTGGACAGTCAGGGAACTGTAGGCATGCCCATGGGTTGCTGATTTTGCCCTGAGAAACTAGATTTATTTTAACAGCGATAAGAAGATAAGTTTCTATTCTAATAAGCTGGTATTTTTACCTTGATCAATTGTTTTTCAGTAAATTATATGCCTGCAGGTTAAATTCAGGGAAAACGAAACCTTGCAAGCACTGAGCAGAGAGCACGTAATCATTCTTTTTATACTTTTATATTAGTGTGACGGACATTTGGCAAAATACCAGAGCAGATGACAACCCCAGACTGGATTGAGATGAAGAAACGAACACCGTGGATGCATAAAAGTTTGAACTTTACTGGCTGGATGTGCAACAACTCATGTTTAAACCTGACCAAATGGAGTTTACACGGAAAAACAGCGGGACAAACCCATCTTTTCTTCATCTAAGCGTCTGAGTGGTGAGAAACTGATGAAGCAAACAATATAATCTTATAAATCCATTCTAAAACAAACAAACTGGACCTGTTTCTTTCACACAGAACACTACTTCCTGCTGCAAATAAAACAAAATTGCGCACATTATAACATCAAATTAGCTGCAAACAAAAAGCGACGTTACGTTTGCAAGTTTACTTCACATTCGCTGAACTTTTATCACGTCATCAGTGCATCTTTAGTATTATTTTAGCATTTTTAACGTATTTTATTATGATTATTCTTAGTGTCCTGCTGCAAATAAAACAAAATTGAGCATGTTATAACATCAAATTAGCTGCAAACAAAAAGCGACATTACGTTCACAAGTTTACTTTACATTCGCTCAACTTTTATTACATCAGTCATCAGTGCATCTTTTTAGTATTATTTTAGCATTTTTAACTTTTTTATTCTGATTATTCTTAGTGTCTGGATTGCTCTGTGCTTGAATAAAAACCCTTACAGAACAAGTCGTCTCCAAACGCGTCGCTGTGTTGATTTATGCGCCTTTTTCGATATGAGAGCACTGTCAGTTATACGGCGTTATCGATCCACTAAAATGATTTCTGTACATTTTTCCAGCCCCCCCCCCCCCCCCGCGCGTGTTGTATTTTATCTTCCATCTATTTATTATCTGGCTTTGTATGAGCTGATTAAGTCCATGTGTATTGTGAGGAATGAATTATGGATTGATATCGAGTGGGATTTCACGGTGCGTTCATGGACTGTGAAAGTGGTTAGTAAAATACACCACGGCTCGGAGTGGACTGCGCTTTTCTAATTCAATAGCAGAACATTGAACTGTACATTTTCTCAAACTAGATGATTGTTTTTTTATCGTTTAAAGACCAATTGTTCAGGTTATGAACTTGGAACGTGAAACAAATGTTGCATTTTGTTCGTTAAAGCAAAGTTTGGAGTACTTGATTTTCACATTGCCGAACCACACATAGGTTTTTTAATCAATCTAACTCGACCCTCACTCTCACAAACCCTTTGGCACATCGTTAAGATTCACATGCATTCATTTTCGGTCATGTGTCAAGCTTTGAAACAGCTTTTTTCAGACGACAAAGTGAAACTGGGGAGGACCACCCAAGCGCAGCCAATCAGAGCGCTGCTTTCAGCTCCAATTTCGAGACAAAATACTTAATTATTAGATGCAGGCAGCACACAGAGGTCTGGGTTTTGTCAGAAAGTGCTGCTTTTACAAGATACTCTTTAAAGGAAAACACAAAATGTACAAGTTTAGATCCAAAAAAGTCAGGAACCCCAGCTTTAATGTGTTTATTTTAGTATTTTATCGTTTCAAAACTGTCAAGCCAGTATCATTTCAGTTAACGACAATAACACGATAATTGTTAAAACTGCTGACAAAATTTTTGTGGATAGTGATTAACAAACTAGCATTGTACTTGATTTGATAAGTTGCTTTTTTCTGCACAATCTGGTGGTTTCATGGTGAATATCTTTCTTGGCGATTATCACAATTAAAAATGTATCACAATCGATTATTTTCTACCTTTTTAATCGCGATAAACCATGTCAGATTGTTTAATTGTTCCATCCCCAGTTTTCAATTCAAACTTTTCATCTAAAATTAAAATAAAACAGATATAATTCGCCAGAAAAAAGTGTAAAAAGTTGCCCCCAGGTATGACACACTGTCCACTGGATCTGTTTCAATAAGCCAACCCTGTGGGAAAATCAAATTATATAGTTGAAATGTTCAGTTTTGACACTTTAAATTGCACATTTGTATTTCCTTTACATAAATAGCAGCATATTTTCCTGTCATACTGTTTACAGCGTTCAAATATATGAACATTAAGTGTAAATATGAAGAGAATGAAGGACCCTTTACTGATATTTCACAGTTTTAGTGAAAGCCAACACCTCATCCAGTCAAACATGAGAGTCGTACGTTATCTGTATCACACTATAGCCCTGGTGGTCCACAACGCACACAAGCCATTAAAATAAATGATTATTGTTTACATAAGACGGACCCGAAGTTCAAAGAATGTACATTTGTGATACATTTGTGAACAGGGAGTTGGTGGTTTTGAAAAGTTGATACAAGAAGAAATAATTTGATTTGAAGTCACACGTCATTGAAATTTTGTAATATTATGTTCTCACACCCTGGAGATTGTCTGATTTTGGCAGCAATACAGCGTGCATTTTATTTTTGTTAAAACGTTGAAGTTCAAATAGCAATAACGCAATCAAGACACATGATGATTTGCTATTCACATTTAAAAGCAAATATGAATAGATAATTTGGTTAGTTGATAATTATAATTGTGGTTATTCAGGCCATATAATCATAAGAACTAAAAAAAAAAAAAATAACAAGTGACTATTTAAGAAGCTATATTCTGTATTCTTTAATGAATTAATAGTCCAAAATGTCCTTTTTAAAATTTGGCTGTTGTTCTTTCATACAGTAATAACTTTCTTTTGTAATTCACAAACTTTAGGAATAGTATTAGACAAAAGAAAATGAAGAATTTCACAGTTATTTGGTCAAAGTAATCATGAATAATTGTTTTCTCACAATAACACCAAAGATTGATATTGTGTGTGAATCTAACATTTCTGCACTCAATCTTTTCCATTTCAGCGACACTCAAACAAGACATTTGCAGGCACTTTCTAATAAATTGTTGAAATAAAACTTGATTAACCCTTTCTGACTAACCATGCACATCAATTTTTGTATTAATTTTTAGCAACTTGCAGAAAATAAACCAATAAATATAGAGTAATACTTCTTTTTGCACATGAAGTGAACAAAATTATCTTTAAAAAGCACATTTTTCTGCAGTGTTTTCTGTCACCTACGTCTCCAACAAACAAATGTAAATGTAAATGTTTATTGATTTGGGACTTCTCTAAAGAATAGATTTTTTTATTGTTTTACTCAGTTTCTGCATATTTAAGTTTACGGTTTTCATTTTTATTCATATTCATAAAACACCGGTATCTCAAAAAAGTACAATATTGTGGAATAGAGAACTGGAATTTCAGCATTTGGGAAAAACATGTAAAAAAATACGCAACTTTTTCATTTTTATGTGATTTACTGGGCATTTCAGCAATTTGAAACATTAAACATGGTCTTATTTATGACATATTGCTTGCATTTGAAGTGTGAGGGCTGTATAAATGTATATCATGACTAAAAATGACACAACAACATCAAAAATGGAAAATATTGTCGAGGTAAACAGGTCATAAAGGGTTAAATAGACTGCGATAATCAAAAAGAGATGTAGATATTCCTTTTTTGTGAGTTTTATTCACACTTAAAAGTGACACAAACCAACCAAAGATAAAGCAAAATCACAAGACATAGATATTTTTGGTGAATAATGCTCATAATGGAATTTGGTAAACGATCAATTGAAGAAAAGATGTTTAAATTGCACCTCTTCTGTCTAAGTAAGAGTGTATTCCTTGGAAAGGTGATGGCGGATTCCTAAAGTGCCCATTGTCCTGAACGTTCTCCCTGAAATGGGTGAAACGCAGCGCTCAACGGTTTGGGAAAAATAGGTAACTGATTGTGAAGTGCTATGAAAATTATTGGATTTGCGATGCATTTAGGGGCACGAAGAAACTGCGCTTTGTCGGTTAAAGCGTCTTTGAGTGCTATACAAGTTTGATGTATCATTATTATTATTACAGCCTGGTCTGTGCAGAAAATGGTCTAAATCTGCACTCTTCTTCTTCTTCCTCTTCTTCTTCTTCTTCTTCTTTGTGGTTTGTGATTCTCACGGCTCAGCACTTTGTCTAATTAATGATTACTTTGTGGAAATAATCAAGCTCAATGATACAAAGTGTATTTAATTAACGCAAGCCAAATCCTTTAAAGTAAATATCTGTTGACAAAAAAACTCTTAACAGTAATAATCAATCACTAGTGTGGTTGAATTGTGTGGTTGAATTGTGTGGTTGTGGGTGAACTGACAACATATTATCATTTACTATCAGGATTTGGAGAAAATGAATCTTCACTTTGCGTAAAAGTTTGGCATTTTGTTCAGTGACGCTTTAGATTAAGGTTCTTTAGTGAACTATTTATAAAGCATTAATAAGCTTTTGTATTTATACGCACTTATGAGGCATTTAAGAGCATTTATCACACGATTATTGGAAAAAATTGTATACGCAGTTTATTGATTTTCTGCACATGTGGTTTATTAACACATATATGTTTTTGGTTATTGGCTAATTAACATTTTTAAGGTATTATAAGTGCATAAACAAATAACTAGTACCTCTTAATGCCTAATAAATAGTTTATTAAGGAACATTTATCTAAAGCGTTCTATAATAGTTAGAACTAAAAAGCTCAATAAAACAAAATGATACAAACTAGAACCATTTTAGAAGCAACATTTTGTCTTTTCAATTCAATCTATAGTTTAAAAAATACAGTTTATTGTCGCATTAACTTTCTTTTGTGATTCAGGGAGTTTTTGTAATGCTGGTCACAAACTTGAGCAATAGTGTTGACAATAGAAAGGAAAGAAAAGAATGAACGGTTTTGCTCTCGTTTGGTCGTGTTGTCAGTAATCGCGAATACTTTAATTCTGATGTTTTTTTCTCACAATGTATTGACCTTGATTTAACTCACTGAGAATCTCTTTTTGAGTGGAGTCCTGGCCCCAGAGGGAGGAGCCTATTGTACATGTTTTTAGTTGGGGGGTAATAAGTGTGGAAAGTGTGCGACTCAATGCAATCAAATAAAAAAAATGTGAAAGGAATCAATTCCAGCGACAAAAGGTACAATTACTATCTCGAACATAACACTTTTCTTACCAGATTAAAGGGCATGATTTTGAGACAACTGCCCGGCAAGCAGTTCTATCCACATGGTTCTCATCCAACAATGTCTCTGACTCTATAAATATTTGTGTCCCTGGCCCCGGCTTCTGACAACATCAGAAAAGGGCTTATGGAAATGTTTGACAGATATTTCATTTCGTTTAAATGTTTGTTTGAATTCAATGAAACTTGGAGGGCAAAAGGGCTTATACTAACACTGGGATATCTGACTTTTTGGGTGTAAATTGTTGTTTTCCATCAAAGAGTATCTTGTAAAAACAGCCCTTTGTGACAAAAATGAGACCTCTGTGTGTTGTCTGTATCTAATATTAACGTATTTTGTCTCAAAGAAAGAGCTAAAAGCAGCGCCCTGATTGGCTCAGCTTGGGTGGTCCTCCCCAGTTTCACTTCGCCGTCTGAAAAAAGTTGTTGTAAAGCTGTGCACAGGAGCGAAAAGGAATGCATGTGAATTCTGATGATGTGCCAAAGGGTTTGTGAGGGGTAGGGACAAGTTGGATACAGTAGATTTAAAAACCTACTTCTGGTTCTGCAGTGTGAAAATCAAGTACCCCGGCTTTAAAGTACAACTAACTAACATTTTACCTTATTAAATGTCCGTGTGGTGGTTGCAAATGTATTTTCGGGGCGTTTGAAGCCCTCGTCGTCGCCCCCTGCTGTCTCTGCACAGAAAACCAGCCTCACATTTCCTGACGCCGACCTGAAGGCAACTCTCCTGAGAAACCTTGGCTCTCTTTTTATATTTGGCGACATGAAATGTTTTTGTATGTGATTGTATTTCCTTAGTTCAATAAAAAGGAAGGGAGGAAAAAAAGCTTTCGGTGTCTTTTTATTGGCGGTGTATGTTGACAAGAGACCTGCAGGGGGAGCTCTGTCACTGAAGTTACTTAATTCTGCTTAAAAAAACCTCTTTTGTCCTCTTCCTGCACTAAATAACTGCACTAAATAAATCAATTTTCTGGACCTTCTTTCGAGTTTTACAGGTGTATAGATTAAAAATATACAACAAAATTTATCCTTTAAAAATGAATATTTCTCTCATTCAACATAGTGCCTTTTAAAAATGTACAGGCAACATCATTCAGTGACAAATAACAACTTTTACTCCATTCTTTTTTCCTGAACTAGACGAAATAAAAGTCAGGTACAGGCTTTTTATTCAACAGCTTGTTTCTCTTTCTGACCTCAACTCAGCTGGGACGTCCCAAAGACAGCGTTTGTTTTGAGATCACAGTACCTTTCCACCTCTGCAAAGATGGCAACAATCACTGGATCAAAGTGAAAGCAGAACGAGATATCCAAATAATGTGATGTGTTTCTTGAATTTCAATTACGGCTTTGGCTTTTGCTTGGACGCACGACTTTAACATCTGCCACAGCAAGCTCTTCAATGTGACGTTGGCTGTAACAGTGTATCTGAACAGCATGTGTCTGCCATATGGGCACTTTTAAGGGGTTTCCTGGACTTGTTAGGGAAGGATCTTGTACGCTCTTGATCTGGGACAAGGCAAAAGCGTGCGACCACCGAGCTATAAAAGCCATTATTTCGAACAGCTTGCATCAGACGGCTCGGGTTAGCCACTGCAAACTCGCAAATTCCCCCGCGGTTCGAAATGTACAGAAAAATGCAAGTAAAACAAAAATAGCTGAAGAAAATAAAAGTGGAAATAGAGGTTATGCAGGTGACATCGCAGCATGAGGGTCAATGGTGATTAATGACATTTTCTCCAACAAAAAGCAAATAAAATGTGAAAAGCTGCTTCAGTCTGATAACAAATATTAAAGTGCCTCTGACAGGTTGGACTACTCATTGAACTAAAATGTAGTTAAGATCATTATATTTCAAATTCTGCTAAAATCTTTGGTAACGCTTTAGATTAAGGTTCCTTATTAAACTATTTATAATGCATTAATAAGCACTTGTTATGTGTTTATAAGCACTTATAAGGCATTTACAAGCATTTATTAGCGCGATAATTGAAAATAATGTAATATGCAGCTCATTGATGCTCTGTTCATGTGGTTTATTCACTCAAACATGTCTTGGCTGATGGATTATAAACATGTATAAGGCGTTATAAGTGCATAAACAAACTATTAGTGCTTATTAACATCTTATAAATAGTTAACTAAGGAACCTTAATCTAAAGCGTAACCAAATCTTTACAAATTTTATCCCAGTTTAGCTTTTTTTTTTTAGGTTTTTCATTGTACTTCCTGGTTGTAAATGATGACATCATGCTGGGAAATTACCAAGAAACCCTCCTGTTCAGTGGCTAAAACTCATCTAATGTTGCAAATTATTTTATTCAACAAAGAAAAACACGTGAACACCTTTATTTTGTTGAATCAGTGTTTAAAGGGTCAAAAAAGTAGTTTATTTTGTGTAAATTATGCATAACCTTTGTCTCCCTCGTGTGATATCATCATTTTTTCAACATATTTTTAAACTTTTCTCCATAAACTCCGACCTGATTGGTGTAAAACTATAAATTCTGTGTACAAGATGTATTAATACACTCAATAAAGTCAAAATTAGAAAATCATAAAAACCTGTCATACACACTTTAAAGTCTAAAAACTCTGCTGAATGTTTAGTTTGTATCTGAGATCTAAAAACAGAAAATCAAGGAAACAGTTGTAGAAAACCAGATAAACAAGGAACATGTCAGTTACGCTCACATTTATCACTGATACAGACTTTGGGATCAAACACAGTTGAACTCATTACATTTCTGTCCTTAAATACGATGTTTCTGAGTCCGTTTTATGTGTAAATTCATTGTTTAAGTGTCCTAAATCTCCAATTGCCGTTAGCAAACAAGCTCCGCACGATCGGAACAACAACGAGAAACTACTTTCAGTTTACATTTTGTCATATAGAGTTGATCAGAGCAAAACAAAATCTCCACAGACAAAAATTAGGCCAAAGAAGAGCAAAGAAACACATTTTATCTGTTTGTGCTGCTCGTAATTCTGCCACTTGAGTCAAAATGTTGAGGAGCATTTTTCAAATAAAAGAATGTCTCTGCAAAACCTCTATATTTTAGTTTGTTCAATCCTAGATTGAATATTCATGCATATTTTGGTATTGTGTCATTGTCAGCAAGTGAAAAGCCCACTTAATCTCACTAATCCTGTTTGGTCAAAGAGTGAAGAAAAATTAATTGTTACAAGATGGCCGATAATGAAACACAGTCCCAAAAGGATTACGTTTTGAGGAAATAATGAAATGTGTAAAAAGGAAAACAAAACATTTCTGGTGGAGAATACCTACGCTACCTAATTTATTTTGCTTGAAATGTTCCACACCAGCATTAAACTTGTCTATTCTATGAAATCAAATGCCACTTGGTCAAGTTACAGGTCACGTCTGTGGAAAGGCGATCTCAATCACAGTAAGTGCAGGTAAGTCTGGGTGATACGGTGAGCTCGTCCCTGTGACAATCTGCTATTTTTGTGAAATCGTGGTATTGTGATTGACTGTTTGTCTCTTTAATGCAGCTGTCTGTTCAAACACACGTTTTCTCCTGTTGTTTAGCCTCTGAAGCCTCTGAAGCCTCTGAGCAGATGACTTTATTTACCTCTTAAAGGCCAGGGCTGCACAGTTAAACCAAATCGACACAAAATCGATATTTTAATGGAGGCACTTAGCAAATCGCAAAGGCTGCAATTTTTCAAGTGCAACAATTTCCTCCACAAACAACAAAATGTCTTGCTTTAAATTTGAATAAAAACAGCTAACACTGTAGATTGGATTTGTACAAACATGTTCTGAAACGAGCGACAAAAGTGCAACCAAAAGCATTAAAATTGCGTTCAAAAGCGACAAAAACGTGCCAACAAACCTCAAACACAACTCAATGCACCAAAACGTGACTAAAAGCTGCAAAAAACGCAACTTAAAGTGACAAAGAGATGACTAAAAGTGACAAAGACACGTTTAAACATGACAAACACAACTGAACGTGACAAAAATGTAACTAAAAGCGCCCAAATTGTGTTTAAAATGTGAATTTGAACAGAATCCTATTATTGAAACATAAATCAAAAATCTAACGCTGCTTGTCTTTAAGGAGATGTTGCTGCTTTGCCTTGAATGTTCCACAGTCGGACTCATCTCCACTCCATGGGAACAAGCAGGAGACACCTATAGGCCAAGTTACAGGTCAGATCTGTGGAGAGGCCTTTCACAGCGAGAACGCAGGTTTTTCAAGGTGTTTTTGACCAATTAAAACCCTTATTTTCAACCATTGTGCCGGGGAATAATGTGCCATGAGGTATTGCCAGGAGTGCCTTGGAAAAGTCTAAAAAAAAAGTGAACAATTACCATTTTGCAACGTCCTGATCATGCATCTAGACCAAAAACGCAAACAAACAATCACCATTGGCGACTTTAAAGAACGCGACAGTGGCACGGACGTATTTGCCAGATTTTTTTTTTTACTAATATGTCTGATTATGTAATGTTCTGTGCCGTGGCATCTTAACAACAACAAAAAAAAGTGTGAAAAAAGGTTGAAAAACACTGAATTAAACACATTAACAGAAGAAATGCAAGATAGATAAGTGTAATGCCATTCTGTAGAACATTCCAAACAAAAAAATAAGATCTACATGAAAACAAGCAGGTCTATCTTCCAGGAGAAAAGTTACATACTGTACCTTCAAATAAATGACAAATCAATGCTGCTTAAAAAACTGCAATTACTACTATTGTATTATTCACTTTCTGAGCCACTACAGTTGCCCACATATCATCTCTAATGTCATTAAGATTGAGAAAACGAAACAATTGGCTTCACTGAACCAAATGAAAAATGGATTCAACACAATCTTACACAGAAAATGATCCGTTTGAGTAGTTCAGGATGAGCGAGACATTGTACAAAAGCGCTTGAATTAAATGCTGAACTTTAAGAAAAAGGCCGAAAGCAAAAGAAAAGCTTTTATTGTTCTTAAATGTTTGTGTTGTTGGCTTTATGCTCCTGTCTAATTTTATTAAACTGTTTCTTGGCAGCTAATCACCTGGTTTAGAGAAAGAAAAACAAACAACAATTAATGAATGCAAAGTACTTGAAGGACTTTTAATTAAATTCAACAAACGGAGAGAGGAATTAGCCTGAACCTATAATACCTTTGGAGGGAGTTCAAATGTTTGAGCTGGGAACAAAAGGGCAGGAGCGCACATTTACTGAGAGAAAGTGCCACGTTTGGGAAAGAACATTTAGCTCATTTCTTTTGTAATCATGGTTTGGTTCTGGTAATGTCTTGGGTCAGTCCTGGTCCTGTCCTGGTTTAGACTTGGTTTGGTCTTTGCTTAAATCTTCTTCAGTCCTGGTTTAGTTCTGGTTCTATCCTCTTCAGTCTTGGTTAGGTCTTGGCTTGAACGTGTTTAGTCCTAGTTTAGTCTTGATTTAGTCCTGGTTTTGTCTTTGTTTAGTTGTGGTTTAGTCTTGATTTAGTCTTGGTTTAGTCCTGGTTTAGTCCTGGTTTGGTCTAGGTTTAGTCTTGGTTTAGTCCTGGTTTGGTCTTGGTTTAGTCTTGGTTTAGTCCTGGTTTGGTCTTGGTTTAGTCTTGGTTTAGTCTTGGTTTAGTCCTGATTTGGTCTTGGTTTAGTCTTTGTTTAGTCTTTGTTTAGTCCTGGTTTAGCCTTTGTTTAGTCTTTGTTTAGTGCTGGTTTAGTCCTGGTTTAGGCCTGGTTTGGTCCTGGTTTAGTCCTGGTTTAATCCTGGTTTGGTACTGGTTTAGTCTTGGCTTGACCTTATTAAGTCTCTGTTTAGTCCAGGTTCAGTCTATATTTCATATTTGTTTGGTCCTGGTTAAGTTCCGGTTTAGTCCTGGCTCAGTCCTAATTTAATCCTGCTTGGTTTTGTCCAGTTTATTCTTGGTTTGACCTTCTTTAGACTCTGTTTAGTCCTAGTGTAGTCCTGGTTTAGTCCTGGTTTAGTCTTAGTTTGGTCTTGGTTTGGTTTAGTCTTAGTTAGGTCCAGGTTTGGTCCTGGCTCAGTTCTGGATTAGTCCTAGTTTAATACTGGCTCAGTCCTGGTTTAGTCCTGGCTCAGTCCTAATTTAATCCTGCTTGGTTTTGTCCACTTTATTCTTGGTTTGACTTTCTTTAGACTCTGTTTAGTCCTAGTTTAGTCCTGTTTAGTCCTGGTATAGTCTTGGTTTGGTTTAGTCTTGGTTAGGTCCAGGTTAGGTCCTGGCTTAGTCCTGGCTCAGTCCTGCATTAATCCTAGTTTAGTCCTGGTTTAGTCCTGGTATAGTCTTGGTTTGGTCTTGGTTTGGTCTTGGTTTGGTTTAGTCCTGGTTTGGTCCTGGCCCAGTCCTGGTTTAGTCCTGGCTAGGTCCTGGATTTGTCCTAGTTTAGTACTGGCTCAGTTCTGGTTTAGTCCTGGCTAGGTCCTGGATTAGTCCTAGTTTAGTACTGGCTCAGTTCTGGTTTAGTCCTGGCTAGGTCCTGGATTAGTCCTAGTTTGGTCCTGGCTCAGTCCTGATTCAATCCTGCCTGGTTTTGTCCAGTTTATTCTTGGTTTGACTTTCTTTAGTCTCGGTTTAGTCCTGGTTCAGTCTTGATTAATCCTGCTCCTGTCCTGTTAAAAACTGAAGAAAAAAAGACAAATTGTTTACATAAAAAATAAAACCAGAACCACATTTGTATCGTTGTGTATTAGTCTCTTATTGTAAACATTTACTGTAGGCAGCGGCCCACATTTGTGTCCACCACTTATGCAAATCCTGCCCTGTGCGGTTCACCCGGTCCACGGCACTCGCGCTGCATCCATCAAACACTGCACCGCGAGCCAACTGCATTATGTGTCTAATCCACCAACGACGGCACTGTTTATCAATCAGAGCGGAGTTAATGAGGCGCGCGGCCGTGGAGGGGGGTCCGAGTCGCGCCCCGGGGACAGTGGCCCGCGGCTGGGCTCCGACGGCGGAGATGTGTGTTCTCGAAGTCAACACCAGCTCTGAGTTTTGGCAGTCGGAGGGGAAATGTGTAAATAAATGTTATGAGATGATAATGCGAGAGCTGGCATTTGGAATAGACGTTGATCAGCCAAAACAATACGAGCAAAACAATACAACAGATGATTAATTTTACTAAAACATATTTAAGGTAATTATTTTTAAGATTTTGCAAATAAATTATCCCAGTTTAGCAATTTTTTAGGTTTATTATTTGACTTCCTGGTTGGAAATAAGGACGTCGCACAAGAAAATTCCATAACTGTTACCAAGCAACCATGTCTAAACTAGGGCTGCACAATTAATCAAAATCAAATCGAAATTGTAATGTAAAGTTAACAAATCGCAAAGACTGCACTTTTTGACGTGCAATAATTTCCTCCACAAACAACAAAATGTCCTGTTTTATTTAAAATAAAATCTGCTAACCTTGTAGTTTTTATCTGTCCAAACATGTCCTGAAACAACGCTACTTAAAGTCTATGTGACAGTGTAGACATCACATTTCACAAAAATGTAGTGAACATGATTATATTAAGATTTTACTACACATTTTGTCAATTTGTCCTCAGTTTGACAGTTTTCTTAATGTTTAAGATGTTACTTCCTGGTTGGACATGGACAGCATGTTTGTAAAATTATCTTAACCCATTGGCAGATAATTTGGTTTGAAATAAGAAGTAATGGTCCAAAACTCTTTGAAATAAGTTAAATAATCTAGTTCCAAGTCAAAACGTCAGAAATTAAGATAAATATCCTGAAATCGAGACATTTTAACTCATCTAGAAATTCATTTTTTGCAGTGTGCTGCTAGGTGTGAGTGCTGTGCTGTTTCCAAACATTCCAGTGAAATGCATTGTGGGGAATGTCCACGACTTCACATTTGCTGGAAGTGCGGCTCAACTGTGTAAGAATGCATGTTTTCCAAGGTATGGGTGAGGAATGAAAAAATGTATAGAAATGACATACTGTGATCATTCAACATCTCTATGGAAACAAGCACCCCAAACCGGAAAAGTTACACAATTCACCAGTAAAAAAACAACAACAAAAACACATGACTATTTAGTTGACACGGTGCAGCCTAAACCAGGGCTATTCAACTTATGGCCCGGGGGCCAAATCAGGCCCTCCAAGGGACATGATCCGGTCCTAAACCCATCTTCAAAAATATTGAAAATATTTTATCTGTTGTTAATTATTTAAACCTGGTTTATTCCTGGTTTTGACCAGGTTTAGCCCTGGTTCAGTCCTGATTTAGACCTGGTTTAGTCCTGGTTTAGTCCTGGTTTAGTCCTGGTTAAGTCCTGATTTAGTCCTGGTTCAGACCTGATTTAGTCCTGGTTCAGTCCTGGTTTATTCCTGGTTTAGTCCTGGTTCAGTCCTGTTTCAGTCCTGGTTTATTCCTGGTTTAGTGCTGGTTCAGTCCTGTTTCAGTCCTGGTTTTGTCCTGATTTAGTCCTGGTTCAGTCCTAGTTTAGACCTGGTTCAGTTCTGTAGATGTTTGTATTTCAAAAGTGTTGGACATGTTTCTAGCCTCGAGGACAAAACCATCTGAAAAATCTGTCCCTCAGTGAAATAAAGTTGAACAGCCCAGGCCTAAACTGTTTACTTTACAGCAAAATATAAAGTTTCAGGTTTGTTATGGGGAAAGTAGAGTCCAAATCACATGCACAAAGCAGCTTTTAGATATCGCTGCTGGTTGGAAAAGGTAAAAATTAAAATTAGCAACCAATTATTATTATTTTTTCCTAACTAAGATTAATTAACAGTTGTTTGACACGAAAAAGATCACAAAACTTGATAAGCATGAAGTGCGCGGTGCCACGCTGCTCAAACCCCTGAACCTGTTTTGACACCGACAAAATACAGCGGCTTTTTTTAGCACGCTCTTGACAAGAACAGAAGCCATAATTACAGCGGCTGTTTATGTCTTGTCACGGCGCCTTCATGCTAAAAAGAACAAACTGGATTTTTGAAAGGGAGAGGCTGAGGTGAGCGCGAGGCTGTCAGAAGAGCTGATGGAGCAAACGACAATGAGATGCGTCAAAATGAACCCAAATGTCACGTGCTAAATGCCATTGCTTCGTTTACGGCGTTCAATTAACTTGAGACGAGATTATAAAGGTCTTTCTGTCTTTGCATACTGTAGAGAAATATTGCAAACATATATAAATGTCAGTGTATACAGAGAGATTTAATTGCGACATCCAACGGCAGGTGACACTGCAGGTGACTAGGAAAAAACCTTCAAGGACACATATTCTGCTACAGTGACTTTTTTGAGCTTTTAATCATGTTCTAACAATGTTCTGACATCAAAACATACTTGGAGTCGCATTCCGTTGCATTCATGCTGTTTTGAGGAATGTTTATTTCAAAATCCTCCTCCTCTGAGCGTTTAACACACTTCCTGCTAAACTCCTTGATCTGGGACGTTTGTTCAGATCATATACGTCACTTATCAGAGAATCTTCTGCTGTTTTAAGTCCTTAAATCATCTCCAGACATTTTCGTCGTCTAAACACGATGATTGCTACTGCTAACTGTATCATAGCATATCTTAAAGTGATAACATAAGTAATTTGTGACAAGCTCTAGGTGCCATCTGCTGGCTGGATGCACTCAGAAAGTGTCAGTGCACACAGCAGAGAAATCCTTTCGTTTAATCCATAATAAAATTTTTTTTTTTTTTTTTTCAAAACATGAGATGGCAAATTTAAGGTACTCAAGAGCATGTTTAAAGGCTAATAACGATATGAAAAATGCATAATATTTTCCTTAAAATTTAAAGATATCAGTTGTAAACTTCTCCTGTAGTTTATTCACATAAATGTAAAAAAAAAAAAAAAAAAAAAATATATATATATATATATATATATATATATATATATATATATATATATATATAAAATATATATATATATATATATATATATACCACAAGTTATGCCATTATGTGATGTTTTTGTTTAGAAATAAAGTATTTTATGTGTAAAAACGGCCAAAATTGCACATTTTTCTGACATTTAAATCTGAAAAATGGACAGAACAATGTTTAAATTTCTTGGTTCATTTTGTACACATTTTAGGTCCAAAAAAAGAAAAATACAGAGGGAATTAGAGATTTCTTATTAACTTAACTAAACTAACTAGATCTGACTGAAAATTTACCTAAAAATTCAAATTTTAAAGTCTCATGTTTTTTAGACCAAAACATTAGTAAATGAGGCTTAGAATTAGATCAACAAATCCTTCTGTATGCGTTCTGTCCAAATCTTGTTAAGTCCAAGATTGTACAGTTTGGTGCGTGTAGGAACTACTTTAAGGCTGATCTTTATGTCCTTAGGGGAGAAAAATGCATTTTAAGAAAACAGCCTTTGAATTTACAATGTCCCATATACATCAATGGATGCAAGTGGATTAAATTCAATAATAAAACATCTGTGCTCGGTAACGTTTCGATTGGCCTGGCGTAAGTGTACCTTTAATCGATTACACCATGCATGTAATTCTATGCTTATACGGTCATACATACAAACAGCATGTGTCATACGCAGTGGGCGAGGCTACCGCGCTCAAATTGAGCCGCCGACTGTAGGCTGCCATGTTTGCAATCTGCTGCTGACCGCTAGGGGCTGGCTGCGGAAGTAGAATTATTCAATGCAAGTCAATGGGGAGTTAGACGTCTCAAAACCTACTTTAGAGCCTGGCTCAAAATACGGCTTTGGTCTCAAACGTTAGCTTACGGCTCTGTGACAACGCTGAGGGGGGTGAATTTTTTTGAACCAGGCTGGTTTAGCCGCTGTGATGTTAAAGTTCTTGTAGAAGGCGGGCTTTCTGGCGCCGGAAATGTCAGGGCTCAGCCATTCACCTCTGAGTGGGCGGTAAGCATAGGGGCAATGACAGCAGTACGTCAGCAAAAGGTCGCCCCAAAGTCGCCTCTCCCCGCCTCCCCACCGCGGGGGGAGTGGTGGGGGCTAACCCGCGGCCATTTTGAATTCTCCATGACTGAGCCGCATTTTCATGAATGGGGCGGAGCGACGATCGTCTGTCCACTATTTTTTATGTCTATGGTCATACGTGAAGAGGTCTAGCGTGAGGGAAAACACAACTTTTTCCCCCTCTTTTAAAACGTTTTCTGTCAAATTACGTGTATTTCCAGCAAAACAAATTCATGTAGAGCCAATTTAGTGTTAGCGGAAACAGAAATGTAAACAGATTGTTGTGTTCGTGATAAAATACAGCAGGCGGAAGTCCATAAAACCACATGCTTGGAGGGAATTTTGTTGGAAAAACGTGTCATGTTTTTCCATAACTCCAATGTAGAAGTGCTCACTATTCACAGGGAAATGCTAACTTCCAGAGAAACTGTGGTTGTCAGGAGGCCCATCATTACCGTGTGTTTTGTGACTGCCCTATTGCTCAGAAATACCGGACAGAGATTAACAAAGCGGTACAGAGTGTTTACGATATCCCACTTGATTTCAGAACTAGTATTTGGGCCTCAAAACTCCTGCCGTGGATATAATAAGCGGATACTTTAGAGCATACATTTGGCGGCGGCTAAAAAAATGGATGACACAAACCAAATCAACAATTAAAGACTGGATTGACGTAATACTAGACGTTAAAAATAGGGAAAAAATGACATTCGGACTTAAAGGGCCTCTGACAGGTTGGACACTAATTTGACAAAAATGCACTTAAGATAAATATATTTCCAATTTTGTCAAAATACTTCACAAATTGTATCACGGTTTTGCAATTTTTTTTGTTTTTTTGTTTTACTTCCTGGTTGTAAATGATGACATCACACTAGGAAATTACCATAGAAACCACACTGGGCCAAAACTCCTCTAATGTCACGGATTTTTTAAATTTACAAATAATAATACACGTGAACACCTTTATTTTGTCGAATTGCTGTTTAAAGGGTCAAAAAGGTGGTTTCTTTTGTGTATATTATGCATAACCTTTGTCTCCCCGGTGTGATGTCATCAGTCTGTTTACTTCCTGTAATTTTCAACATATTTTTCAACTTTTCTCCATAAATGGCTGCTTGATTGGTGTAAAACTAAAATGCAAATATACAACTGGTATTAATACACCAAATAAAGTCAAAATTAGAAAACCTTGAAAACCTGTCATACGCACTTTAAATTACAAATGGACACAAATTTAGCACACTTTTGACAAGATGGGACGTTTTTTTGCCCAATGTGTGTTGTAGCTTTTTCTTTTTTTCATGTCTTTTACTCGCCTTTTATTTTTGTTGGCTATGCTTTGGTTATTTTTTGTTCTGTTAGAATTGCATTGGCATTTTTGCATATGTAAATGTGTGAAGTTGGACCACTTTATCCACCTCCTCGTCTTTGGTGTTTGTTTCTGTGTCTGTATTTGGTACATTATAACTCCTAAAGTCCTTGAACAGTGGGTGAAAGAGCAGCTCTACATTAAAATGAATGGTTTACTTACCCCCTCAGATATGATTCAACCTTCTGTTAGCGAGCGTTTTTCAGATGCAAACTGTATTCATTATTTATTTATGCATTTGTTTATTTTCACGAGTGGATTCAGCTTCACACATGGTCCTAGTTGTCCACGTTTGCTCGGCCTGGAGGAGGAAACACTTTTGAGGTGTGCACTATTCCCTCCAACAGCTTTGATAAATTTGAGTTTGACCCCAATCCATCAGCAGCTGCAGGGAGGTGAGAGCCGCCGGTGACCCGAGAAAAGGTGAAACGTACGGATACAAATCATACAGAGCATTACGGAGCAAAAGTGTGGGGTTCATAGTTCACAAGTATTCAAGAATTTGATGGTGTAATTTCAGATAAGGGGGACAAAAGAAAATCAATATCCAAACTGGTAACAGTAGAAATTAGGTTCTTATTTGAGGACATACTGATAATGAGAACAATCACAGAAATAGGACAAAGTTGAACCTTTTCTGAATCAAATGCTCTTGATCTACATCCAAACTAGTAAAAGATCAGTAGTATTACACTGCACAGAGACACAGACACTTCATAATCGACTAAAAGAACTTTGGCCTGGACAAGACCAGGACTTAAACAGGACTAGAAGATGTGGTTCCACTGCACAAAAAGGGACCATGCTAACCCATTTGAGGGGTCTGAAAAGGACTATGAGAGGTACTAGCTCCCAGTGCGATTGGTTAAGATAAAAAAAAAGCTTTAAAAAAAATAAATAAAAAGAGAAAAGCAGACTCAAATGACAACGAAACGGCAAGAAACGAAACATTTCCAGTAACGATAACATTATTTGTTGCGCTGACAGATTTAGCAAAACAATGCAAGCAGGAGTTTGTTTCCTGTTCACGAAGCACAGCACTCGCTCACAGTCAAGGCCCAAAATATTATATTCACAGAGCATAATGCAGCCAACTCTATCCAAACGTGTTTCATAAAGAGAGGTTAAAACGTGGCAAAGAGATGCAAATAAATGCAGAAAAAGCTGATGAAAAACCAAACGCTGTGTCTTAGCTTTTGCCACGTGTCTCAGTTTCACACAAATGTAATTACGAAATGTCTTTTTGTCAATCGGGGAGATCGGCCGCATGAAGAAAAAGTATAATTCAGGAACAATTTAGAATTTATTTAAGAAGAAAACATAAGTCACGTTTGGGTGACATCAGCTGCTCACATAGCGGACCCCTGAGTGCTGAACCTCTGCAGGAAACACAGATCATCATTAACAGAAACGCTCCAAAGTGAACCGGTCTGAGGAATTATCAGGACTAAAATGACCTAAAAGTAGCACCAAACTAAGAACCCAACTAATAATGAGTGTTGAACTATACAGCGTTTTTTATTTTCTATTATTATCATTAAGGTATTTAAATTGTTATCTGGTATCAAACCTTTTCCTTAGAATTAAAATCAAGTTTGAAATTTTTGTTTTTGACCAGCACTATTTCTTTCAATGGTATTTTTATTGTTATAAGTTATCAGTGAAATGTACATTATGTAAACTGTACAACTTTTCTTTTCAAAATTGGGGAAAAAAAACAACAAAAAAACAGAAAATAAATTAAATAATAAAATGAAAATGAATATTCCCCCCACATACATAAAATACAATTACAAATCGCAGACCAGCTGCCAAACCAAAGTACAACCAATAACAAACCAACATTATTTCAGACAGAAGAACACTTCATAATTTAGATTAACAATTTCACTTCCAATTTCGTTCCCAAATTGTATCTAAAGCGTTTTCTTTCTACTACCTCCTTACACTTCAACAACTCCTTCAATTTAATAGAAAAATATCACGTTCTTCTCCATCCTTTCTTTAAAACAAAGAAAAAATCCACTGTAACACATTTGTAACATTTGACTTCCTTAAACAAGCGAACATTCAATCTTTTCAAACCCCCTTCAGGTCCGTCCACAATTCAAATAGAAATCCTCGCTTGATTAGGCGCTAAACACCGAGTCACAAAGGCATGAAAACACACTTCTGTCTTATGCGTCTCTCCATTAAGCGTCCAACCAGGCTGAAAAACCCGAGCTTGTTCAAACGGCGACAACTTGCACTCGAGAACACCCTTTTCCGCGAACATATAGTGAATAACTGTAATTACGCTGCCATTACGGGTACAATGCGAGCTTCCCTACGAGGACAGCGACAAAACTGGAATCAATGCACAGACGGGGGATTTGATACGTCCCATTAAACTCGGACAAGCTAATCGAGGACTCGCGGACAAACCCGTGGGTTAACCATTCGAAATCTGACATCGGCTCTTGGGGAAAACCAATGTAAACACGCAGCATTTCCAGTGAATCAAATATGTTTTCCATAACCGCTAATCTAAACGCTTCAATTAATACGTTTGAAAGAGAGGAAGGATTGCCCCGGGAGGAAATGTGTTTGTAATAAAATGCAAAAAGGTCTGGTATATGGGCAATAGTGCAATCCCCGCGAGACTGTAACTATAAAGAGCTTTTTTTTCTAAGAATACAAGAAAATGCTCCAGCTTTTTGAGGATATGATGTGTCTGACATGAGGCAGAGCCAGAGCGGAGGTCCGAGCCAAGTAGAACAAAAAAGGGGGGAAAAAGAAAGAGAAAATTCCCCGTTGCTTACTGCACACTGGAAAAAATGTGTTCATGTTCACGTTAAAAGCCCTGTGCCTGATTCTGAAACATGAGAAAGGAGAATGGTTAAAGGGCCCGTGACAGGTTACTCTTTTGATTAAAACATAGTTAAGATGATTATATTTAAGATTTTGAGAAAAGTTGTACACATTTTATCTCAGTTTAGCAGATTTTTAAGTTTGTATTTTGACTTCCTGATTGTAAATTATGATCACACTGGGAAATTGAATAACTGTTACCTAGCAACCATGATGTAAACTGAGCCAAAACACCTCCAATGTCAAAGAAATGATTAATGGACAAATAAATATGTTTGAAAACTCATTTATTTTGTTAAATTAAATTTTAAATGTTTAAAGGAAAAATTCTAGTGTGATGTCATCAATATCTAACTCTGATTCTTGTAATTTTCGTTATTTATTTAAACTTTTCATCACAAACAGCAACCTGATTGGTGTAAAACTATTTATATTTACAACAGGTATTATCCCACCAAAGAAAGTTAAAACTAGAAAATCGTGAAAACCTGTCATATGCACTTTCAGTTTGAACTGTTTGCTCACTTCTGTCGATGTCATTGATTGATTTGGAGCCGGATTTGACACATTTTTTATGCAAATAGTTTTAAAAGCTGTTCATTATTAGGTGTTCTTTCCACTGTAGCATTCTGCTCAATATAAATGCATTTATATTAAAGTTGGACTATTTCATGGAGTTTATTCTAAGAAAAAGAAACTGAAATTAATGCTTTAACTCATTATCATCAGCAGTTTTACATCTTAAATCAGACTTAACTAAGCTCTGCTCCATTTTCTAACATTTGTCACACAGTTTAAATACATATTCATTAACCTTTTATAACAATTTCTAAGGAAACAATGTATTTTCCAAGAGTAAAATTGATCAAACAAATTTAAAAAATGAGGTCTGTCCAGAGTATGGTCAGGGGAGTAACTTTATTTTCTTATTCTAGCCTAAATTATCTTGGACCTTGACTTTGATCTCGGTTTAAACTGACGCACACCTGGTTTGGTCGGCCAGTGCCTATTTTTTCAGGCTCTGTACCAGTTTAGTCCTTTAATATCTAGCAAATGATATCAATATCTGGGATGCAAAACCCCTGCAATGAAACATAGATGGATACCTTTGGAACGTACTTTGGGCAGCAACAAAAAACACAGATAGATGTACAGTATGTGCCAAATTTTATCTAGATTTTTGTTGAATTTTGGTCTCTCTGTGGCATGTTTTCTGTTCTGTTCTGTTTTAAAATCAACAATAACAATCTAACTTCATCAAAAAAGTGTAAATCACTGAGGTAAGGGGCTGGATTTTTCAGTTTTTGCAGTGTACAGTCGGTGGAACTCCCGGCGTCTGCTCAGCGTGTCTCGAACAGTGTTTGCAGCGGAGCGTGGCAGCCAAAAGATTTCCAGGAGAAGGAATAAAGGTAGGAAAAAGTCGGAACAGATGTTTTTTAGTTCATTTGTAGTAAGTTGACATGGAACATTGAGTCTTGCCGGGTTCCAGCCACAGACTGCAGGGGCAAAGCAGCCAACAGCTCAATGAATTCTGCGGAGGTATAGAGTCATTTCATGGTTAATAAAAGAAGCAGAGAGCGTGTTCTTGACTGTAATAGATCTGCAACGGACGACTTTGTGATGAGAACAGAATTTATTTAACGTCATTGAGGAAAAGACGGATATACAGGTTCTAAATGTTGTACACAAAAGACAATGGATTGGATTTTGATCGAGATTCAGTCATTTCTGATTGTAAAAGATCAGCTTGGGTCTTTTTAAAGCCGCAGTATAAACATTTTTAGCCCCAAAAATATACAAAAAATAAAAGATTGTTTTTTGTTTGTTTATTTCATTTTGGATGTTTTATTGCTCTAAAAACATTGAAAAACATGTGTCCTTACTTTGAGTGGTCTTGCGTCTCCACAAACTTTTTGTCTTGATTATCAAAAGTATTTATCTGTTTAATGAAGACAAAATCAATAGAATCAAGTTAAAAATCATGTAGAATATTTTGGAGAGGCCAGACTGAGATACAGTGCACAATGTTACTTTTCTTTTTTGTAACTTATCCCCATTATTTTCTTCCGTCGCCTGGAATGTTCCACACTTTGGCATTAAACTCACCTGTCTTGCATTAAAGTGACCAGTTTTTATAATTTTCAAATTCTGACTTTATTCTGTTGTAAATATAAATTACAGTTTTACACCAATTAAGTAGCCGTTTGTGGAGAAAAATAGAAAAATCTGTTGAAAGTTGTAGGAAGTAAACAAATGATGACGTCACACTGGGGAGATAAATGTTATGCATAATTCACACAAAATAAACTACTTTTTTGACCTTTTTTTAAACATGAATTAAACAAAATAAAGGACTCACACATATTTTTATTTGTCAAATTTAAAAAAAATCTGTGACATTAGGAGTTTTGGCCCAGTGCTTGGTAATTTCCTAGTGTGATGTCATCATTTAAAACCAGGAAGTAAAATTAAAAATCTAAAAAAAAATGCTAAACTGTGATACAATTAAAATCAATAAAGTATTTTAGGAGCATTTTAAATATATTTATCTTAACCAATGTATGACGTCTTCAGCATTAACAGTTCGTGCAGCTCGGAATCATATAAATGATTATTTCTGGACCTCTGCCACAAGAACTTCAATATCTTCCGCCATTTCCCCATTTACTCTTTTTTAAACACATTTTCCCTGACGCTAACGCAGAAAATCTCATCCGCGAGGGGGGTGTGGCTGTAAAATTACATAACTTCGCCGCTCTGACGCTCATGAACGCATCAAACATAAAACTAGCTTCACAGATAATTGTCTTGTGTAGAGCTGGGCGCCACTATTCGGTAAGCAAGAACCGATCGAGGTCCAGGAAGTACTGGGACCGAAAGGATAAATCTCTTTCGGTTCCTTGGCTTTAAATATCCGCATCAAAGAGTGAACCCAGTGCAGACGGTGTACACGACTGCTCCCTGCACAAACCAAAGGCACAAACAGTGGGCCGCGTTAGTTGTCCAGGTTCAAACAAAGCGCAGTGTCTCATCTTACGGTATCAGAAAGATGAAGGAACAGCAGGTCCAGAGTCCAGAGAAAATCCAGTCTCCGGTGTTTTGTGTCTAAAGTCTGCGTGTTGTGCTTCATAATGAATCCACCACAGTCTGCAGTGTCCTTGTGAAACTGAAACCGAACAGATAATATGATCCAAACGTCGCCATAATTATCGCTTGGTCCAGGTAAAACCGTTATCTGTAATCCGTAAATGTGGTGTGGTTCAAATCCAGCGTCTGCGTAAAGATCTGGCCAACGTCCGCGTGAAGTTGCAGGAAAAACAAAAATATTCTCAATTTTTTTTTGCAGTAATCCTCCTCTTCACTCAGATTAACACGTAATAAAAGTACCAAGCGTCACAGATACAAAATGCCGAGTAAATACGACGGAGAAAACGAAAGTGAAACTTGACTGAAACGTGTAGGTCCATGTGAGCTCTGGTTCACTTGTTTGCGTTGGTTTTTGAGTTATACCTGAACAGACATCATACAGGCATGTTTTAAAAATAGATTTCACACAGTTATAACACATATTTTTTCCATTCATTTACACTCAAACACGCTGGCACTGAAAAAGAACCGTTCAGGAACTGGTTTCAAAAGGCAGGTATCATTAAAGTACTGGTATTGAGTCCCTAATCATGTGTATCTTTAACCTGTGTTTTCTGTGTACTTTGTGAGTTTAATGCCATACTGCGAAACATTCTAAACAAAGCAAAAGCACCTTCGTGTAGCAACAAAATTGACCTCATTATCGTATTCGCTGCTGCTAATCCCGACCAAACCTTCGTGCTCTCGTTTCCACACAAACAAAAACAGGAAAAGGCTTCATTTGTCGCCCCTCTTCAGCCTCTCCTCTCTAATCACCTCGTTAGGATTCGCCGCGCCGGAGCAGAGTCCAGGCGCTCTAATTGGTCGGTGCCGCGGTCAAACATTAGCGGCTTTGGAGCGTGATTACAGCACTGAGGGTCCAGAGGAAAAAGACGGATGTGGTTACAGAGTGAAAGCTGCAGGCGCACGTCGTCAGATCAATACAGTGTCATCTCCAGATAATGTCCAGCAGTCACAATTATACAGAGTGGACGAGGGAGATGATCTAAGGCTGTGTCTTCATCCGTGCACACGACGCAGCAAACGAAACCCAGGACTAAACAGGACCAGGACTAGAGCAGGACCAAACCCAGTCATCAGGAAAACCAAAATGGAAGGGTTAAGCATATGTAAGTATGGTGTTTAATGGCTTAGACCAGTGGTTTTGAGTCACGGCACACTTTTTTGGTTAAAAATATTCTGCGGCACACCAACAACCTAAGTATTTCCAAATCACACAATTTAGACAAAAACAAATAATGCAAATATTGCCCATGCTGTTGTGTCTGGTTTGGCATTTGGCGATGGTGGATGTTTTTCTTTCATTTTTGATGTTGCTCAGAACGGTCCAAAATGTTGATTCTGACATTCTGACAGTGGAAAAAGAACACAATTCTTCCAGATAATAATGTAAAACGGGCCGTGTTTAAATAAATGGTATACTTATGGTCCTAATAATGCAGGGAGTTCTACCTTTGTAACTCAATATAAAATAAAATAAATGTTTGGTCAAGATTTTTTCCACATTAGTTTAGTAGAACATAAGCGTTACATAAAGTACAAACAAACAAAAAAATCAAATAATTGAAGTATGTATTACAAAAAGGTTCAGCTCCCTCAGTTTGCATGAGTTCTTCAGTAGAATTTGACAACACAAGATGGCTGCCAGAGCTGGACATTGGTTATTATGGGTTACCACGGCGACATTCTTTCTAACCATTATTATAACGCAATGGTTTAGTCAATTAAGCATCTTCTAATGTGAACATGGTGACTAAATATTGTTCCATTGGTCTACTATGTTATTATATTTACACATCATTACTTTGTGTTACAGTCATTTTTTTCTCTTCTATCTTTATTTCTTTTATTAAATTATACGTTTTTCTTCGTTAAGTGGATTTTAAGACACATTTAGACACAATGTTATATTTTGATCACATTTGTTTATTATTAACTTTCTTTAATTTACTGTATTGTTAGTGTCTTTGAGTGTCCTGAAAAATATAAAATAAAAAAAATACAGTAATTGCAACGTACAAATGAAAAAGTATACATTTTTCAATTTGAAGAACTCACCAACCTCAAACGTCTTGTATTCTTAATTATTAAATACATTCATCTGTATCAAAATAATGTTCCCCGCTTTGCCGTATTGATAAACAGCCATTTTAAATAAAGCAACAGCAAACCAAGAAATAACAAGATTTAGAAATACTGACCCACAGTGGCTTTCGGCTTTGCTTTGAGAAACACCAGCGCCGACAAACTAAACACATGGATGATTTTTGCCTCTCAAAATCCTTTCAGTTTTAATACAAGAAGTCATATTTCCTGGTTTTGATAGCGCGCTGTCTTTCCACCCTTCCACTTACAGAGATAGTCCACATGTTTATTGTTCATTGGAGCAAAAAATAAAGGAAGCAGGCAGTGAGACTACAGATACGCTCCTGCTGCTCACACCGCGGTCGCTGTAGGTGTGGTTGAGTTTGAGGAAAAGTCAGAGGTTTATACATTTGGATAAGACCTGACTAATATTTGCAGATGGCTTATAAATAGCTTACAATTGTTAATAATCTGTAAACAATTCATTTAACAGATATTAGCTAAAGCAGAAGAATAACAAAATAACGAAAACCAACATTGATGGGTATTAAAGGATTATTGTTAGAGCTGCATGATAAATTGGAGCAGAAAAACACAAAAGCAGCAAAAGACGTCCATAGAAAATGAAGGCTCACATCGTCCAAAGTAAACGTCCCAATAGGCCCAAAGTCTGTCAAATTTGTCCATTTCAAATTAAGTTCAAATGTGAGTCCAGGAGAAATGACAAAAAGACAACAAAGTAATAAAAGAATCACGTGTTTTTGTTGCTAATAGTTAGATTTTTCACTTTTGGTTGCGTATTTGTCACTTTTAGTCATGTTTTTGTCACATTTTCAACGCTTTTAGTTGCATCTTAGACGCTTTTAGTCACATTTTTTATGCTTTAAGTTGCGTTTGTCCCTTTTAGTCACAATTTTTAGATTTTTTTTAAAGATGCATTTTTGTCACTTTCAGTCCCGTGTTTGTCACTGTTAGTTTTTATGCTTTTAGTCATGTTTTCGTCGCTTTGAGTCACATTTTTTGCGCATTTTGTCACGTTTTTGTTGCTTTAAGTGACATTTTTTACACTTTAAGTCGCAGTTTTGGCACTTTAAGTCGCAGTTTTGGCACTTTCAGTCACGTTTTTGTTGCTTTAAGCCACATTTTTTACACTTTAAGTCGCAGTTTTGGCACTTTCGGTCACATTTTTGTGGCTTTAAGTCACATTTTGTCACTCTTAGTCACGTTTTTGTCATTTTCAGTCACATTTTGTTGCTTTTGTTGCACTTTTGACGTTCAGACGTTGTGTGCACAAAGCTAAACTGAACTTGAAATACCTTTAAGAATGTTTTTTTTTTGTGAAGATCTATATTTTAGATGTCCCTCTTGCTCACAGTCGGTCAGTGGCCTGCAGTGGCTGGGACACTGGTTTGTTTGCAGAGCACTGACCTGTGGCATTAGGCGGTGTGGACGTGTGACCTCAGCCTGTTTACCTCCTCTGTCTCTCATCACCGCTGCATCTTCTGTTGTGGTTTGAAATTAGAACTCTTCGCCACGACTCGGTGTTGACTCAAACTGCTGCCACGGCTAACAAGCTGAAGGGCGTCGAGAAAGTCTTTAATTCACTTGTAACATATCAAGGGTTGAGAGTTAAAAGTGAGTAAGGAATATCTCGAGTTCCTTTTTTACATTTATATACAGTATTTGTGAAAAAGAACACGTCTAAACATGTCATAGTATAACAAAGAAACACAAAGCAAGAATTAATTATCTATAGTGTACGGTAGAACTTGCAAGAATTGTGATTTTTCTTTAGTATTTAGTATTTTTCCAGTATTGTGACTGCAATTAGATTTACAATTAATGTTTTAATTATGGGATTCTGTTCAAAGTTCACATTTACATTTTCAACACAACTGGGAGAATTTACAAAAAGACTAAAATATGACCTGACAAACTAATAAAAAGTGTTTTTGTAACGTTTTTGTCACTTTTAGTCAAATTTTTGCACTTTTTGACACTTTAAGCGGCATTTTTGTTGTTGTTAGTCACGTTTTTAACAGTTACAGTCACATTTTAGTCACTTCTAGCCACATTTTTACCGATGTTAAGTCACATTTTGACACTTTCAGACGTGTTTTTGTCACTTTCAGACATGTTTTTGACGTTTTTTGTAGCTTTTAGACACGTTTGTCACTTGTTGCATTTTGTTGTTGCAGGAAATTATAGACCTTATGATGAAATTATGGTACCTAAAATTCAGCTTTTGCGATTTGCTTATTGCGTCCATTCAAATTGCAATTTTGATTTGATTTCGATTCATTGTGCAGCTCTAGTATCTTGTATATTTGTCCGGTGATTGTCCATTTATTTGTGCCTTTTTTCCTGCAGTGTACGTTCCAAAGGATATCCATCTATTGCTTCAGTTGCAGGAGTTGTACGTCCAAGAGTCAAATAGGATGTAAAAGGTTGAAAATCTCAGTTCAATATTAATGAATAATCGGACAATTCCAAACACAATCTACAATTTCTCCTGCAAGAAGCATTTCCCAGCGAAAAAATTTGCACTTAGGCATGTCGTTATAGAATACCGTGACACATTTTTCCAACAGAATTCTGAAAATGTTGCTTTTTCTGACATATTTAAGTCCTTCTTCTTCAAACTTCTAGGAATGTCAATTAATCCTCCTTTCCTCTTCAAATCTCAAGGTATTTTTGTCTTGAATTTTGTTTGCTGCACAGAATAGCTGCCACATCGCCATCAGTCTGCCCCAGGGCTACAGAAGTCATTTGAAACACAACTATATGGAGTGAATGATGAACTATTGAAAAGCCCACGTCAAGAAAAATACCAAACGAACATTAATCCGTTTTATTAGCCTCTTTTGTTATGGCTAGGCTTCGACAGCTGAAGACATGTGCGTGTTTAGTCTTCTTAACGCTCTGTTTCTTTGTCTTGAACCACTTGCTGAAACGTCACATCTGGCTCTCATATGTTCATGTTTACACCGCGTTTGTCACCCGGCGCTTTGTTTGTGCATGAACTAAACGGATAACAGTTTCTACGGCAACGGTGAAAACGACATCCAAGCGCTGGTTTATGAGTTACAGAGGGGTGATTTCCCATTCGCCTTCATAAATAAAAGAGCTTAATTAATTGCTCATTATATCATTCATCCAACATGCCAGGGAAAATACACAATACTGTTTATCAAAGACTGGGCCAGCACTGGGAGTTTGAAATGTGGATCAGAAAATGGGAAAATGTTACTAAAATATCAGACACTACGGGTGTTCCAACTTAGAAAGGTACAGGATTTTGGCTTTCTTGCTACATAAAACATGCTGTGACTAAAAGAGTATTACATTTCAGTGTGGATGAATGTCTTCAAGGTGCGCTGTATAACTCTTATGCTAGTGGTTCTACCTCCTGTTCGTCCGCGTGAAGATGTGATTAACATTTATTAAATTACAGATGTAGTTAGTGATTTTTGTAAACTTGAGAAACATGCATTTTACTGTAAGCAGGCCCGCCTCTCCGCAGATCTGACCTGTAACTTTGCTTGAGTGCAACATTTGTCTTCTGGGAGATAGTTTAATGCAATACTGTGGAACATTACTGGTTGAGAAAAGTATCTGTATGACACTTGGATCATTAGCGCAGGATCTCCACAGGGCTGTGTACTTTCTCCTCTGATCTTCTCCCTGTTACACCAACTACTGCACCTCCAGCCAGGACTCTGTAAACGTAATTAAGTTCGTGAACAACACCACCCTCATCATGGTTGACTTCGGGACAGTCTCAGCCCCACTGCCCCCCCTCGCCCTGACAGACTCTCCCATCATAACCGTGGACTCTTTTACTTTATCGGCACCACCATCACTCAAGACCTCAAGTGGGAGCTGACTATCAGCTCCATCATCAAGAAAGCCCAGCAGAGGATGTACTTCTGCTGCAGCTGAGGAAAGCCAAGCTGCAGCAGATGATGGTGCAGTTCTACACGGCCATCATCGAGTCCATCCTCACCTCCTCCATCACCGTGTGGTCCATCCTCACCTGCTCATCACCGTGTGGTTCATCCTCCATCACCGTGTGGTCCATCCTCACCTCCTCCATCACCGTGTGATCCATTCTCACCTCCTCCATCACCGTGTGGTACATCCTCGCCTCCTCCATCACCGTGTGGTCCATCCTCACCTCCTCCATCACCGTGTGGTCCATCCTCACCTCCTCCATCACCGTGCGGTCCATCCTCACCTCCTCCATCACCGTGTGGTCCATCCTCGCCTCCTCCATCACCGTGCGGTCCATCCTCACCTCCTCCATCACCATGTGGTCCATCCTCACCTCCTCCATCACCGTGCGGTCCATCCTCACCTCCTCCATCACCATGTGGTACATCCTCGCCTCCTCCATCACCTCCTCCATCACTGTGTGGTCCATCCTCACCTCCTCCATCACCGTGTGGTCCATCCTCACCTCCTCCATCACCATGTGGTCCATCCTCACCTCCTCCATCACCGTGCGGTCCATCCTCACCTCCTCCATCACCATGTGGTACATCCTCGCCTCCTCCATCACTGTGTTGTCCATCCTCACCTCCTCCTTCACCGTGTGGTCCATTCTCACCTTCTCCATCACGCTTCGTACGTGGTACGCTTGAGCCACAGGTAGGGACAAACCAAGACTACACTGCATTGTGCCTCTGCTGAGAAGGTGACCATCTGTCCAGGACCTGTGCGTCTCCAGGACCTGTGCTTCTCCAGGACCTGTGCGTCTCCAGGACCTGTGCGTCTCCAGGACCTGTGCGTCTCCAGGACCTGTGCGTCTCCAGGACCTGTGCTTCTCCAGGACCTGTGCGTCTCCAGGACTTGTGCGTCTCCAGGACCTGTGCGTCTCCAGGACCTGTGCTTCTCCAGGACCTGTGCTTCTCCAGGACCTGTGCGTCTCCAGGACCTGTGCGTCTCCAGGACCTGTGCGTCTCCAGGACCTGTGCGTCTCCAGGACTCGGCATCTCACCTGGACATGGACTATTTGATCCCCTACATGCATTTGGACCAGAGCCTCTCACCACAAGAACAGTTTCTTTCCCTCTGCCGTTGGACTCATGAAACCTTCATAACACCTGTCACTTTAAATAACTCACTCTGCAATAATTAATCTATTTGCACTGTTGTTCTGTCCATACTGTATATTTTGTATTTTTATTCAGTCAAACTCTATTTTTATTCTAACAACATATTTTACACATGCTATGAGTACTTTACAATTATTTTTAGTTTGTGAATTTAGTGCACTTACAATGGCATTAACTCTTTCAGTGATTCTGGAGATGAACTATTTTGTTTTAGTGAAAAAAGTAGTTATATGCACTTAAAGCTTAATTACATCCACCTTCACCTCGTCTCTGATAATTACCCCTTTGACTCCTCCATCATTTGAGCTCTCCACAGAAACCCCTGTGTGTTTTTTCCTTTACACTCGCTGATTACATCCTGTGTCTTTGCAGTGGCGCGAGCGGGTGCCACATTGTTATCTCAAACTAATTATGCCGACTGCCGAAGCTGCCGTCTCCAATCGTCTTTGTTGCCGTGGATCACTGGAGGGCAGATCCTTCATCCGACTTTGCTCTGCGCTATCTTTCCTGCGAGGCTTGAGCACCGCTGTGAGTCTCCCGCTCCCTCTGGACCGGCGTGGGCTGTCGCTGTTGAACGTGTGAGGCCAATGGGAACCAAACGAATGCAGAGCTGTTTGAAGGAATGGTTTTATGCTGGTGTTGGTAGATACAGGGGTGACAAGCGTGTTCAGGCTGTGAGCAAATATTGGTTTAGGGTAGCGTACGTCAAATTCTAAATTGGGTAAATAACAAAGAACTGAAGAGGAGTCAGAAAGAGCTCCACAGTTGATACATTTGGTACATTTACTATGGATCACATCAAGGCTTCGAAATCGAATCAAAATCGCAATTTGAATGGACATTAAGCAAATCGCAAGGGCTGCAGTGCAATAATTTCCTCCACAAACAATGTCATATTTAAATCTGATAAAACATATTCTGAAACAAGCGACAGAAACGCAACAAAGCGACAAAAACATGACTAAAAGCAACACAAACAAGGTTAAAAGTAAAAGAAATGTGACTAGAAGTGACAAAAACACAACTCAAAGTGACAAAAAAGCAACTGAAAGTGACAAAAACACGACTACATGTGACAAAAACATGACTATAAGTGACAAAAATGCGACTAAAAGCGACATAAATGCTATTAAAAGCTACGTAAATGCTACTAAAAGTAACAGTAACGTGACCAAAAGTGGCAAAAACATGAAAAAAGTGACAAAATATGACAGAAAGTGACTAAAATGTGACAACAAGCAACAAAAACACAACTAAATGTGACAAAAACACAACTAAAAGTGACAAAGACATGACTTAAAGCAACATAAACATGACTATAAGCGACAAAAAGACAAAAAACACTACTAAAAGTAACAGTAACGCGACTGAAAGTGGGAAAAATGTGACAAAAAGTGACAAAAACATGACAGAAAGTGATTAAAATGTGACAAGTGACAAAAATATAACTAAAAGTGACAAAAACATGACAAAGAAACAAAATCATGACTATAAGTGACAAAAACACAACTTAAAGTGACAAAAACACAACTATGAGTAACAGAAATGTGACTAAACGCAACAAAAAGGTTTTGAGACACGTGAATCTTTTACAAATTGCAAAACTAATCAACCTCCTGATTATCTGATTAACAAACGGCTCAACAAATAGAGCTACTACCATCCATATTATTTACCTTTTCTATTTTACTCAAGCACATTGAAAAGTTTCGTTAGCATCATTTGTAAATAATTACTTACCTGAAGCTACATGAGTAACCTTAACCCAATTTGTCCAGGAAATTAATTCTCAACATCTGCTATAATCGTATTTGTAATCCCCTCACACGCCTTTGTATCTAAACCAACTAATTGCATCGTATTGTCTTTTTAACTTTATCTCTCATTACGAAGGTTAAGGCTGTACAATTGGCGCTGATCGAGTTTGAGGTGAATACAAAGTCATTTTTAGGACACGCCATGCAAAATACAAGCAGCGCTGCTAGCATCGCCCATAATTCAAAATGCTACAAAGAAAGTATAGCCTAAGGACCAGTGAAGTACCGTCTACATTCACAGTCACATCGCTGTTCGAGCTAATGAGCAACTTGGGACCTTCGCACAATGAGAAGTCCATCCTTCTCCTCAAACAATGGTAAACGTACATCTGAGCATTGCAATTAATTAAGCTGGAACAATCCTTTACATTTTAGCAAGCGCTTTCTCCGCGTCTCCCGTGGGAAATCACGAAATAACAATGTGAATACAAATTCCCCAGCTACGTGTCTGCTAGCATTGTATGTCTGATAATGCGTGAAAACTGTAATGTTGGCTCGCGATGGACTGACACAAAAGGATGTAATCATTTAATTTAAAGTTATAGACGAACTAAAGCAACATTTAGTGAAGATAACGTTTCTTAGTGACCAGAAACCTCCTCCATGTTCAACACATAATGTCAACTACGGAAATAAATCAACGAGAAATTTAATATTCATTTATTCTATATTCCCAACTCAGGGATCAGCATAAATTGACTATTTGAACTTTGTCTTGTTCTCCCATTAAAAACATACCTGGATTTGTATTGAGCTTGTTTCATTAATCCTCTTTAGAAAGTCCTCTCCCTCTGAGCCTCATAAAACACCCAGTTCCAAATGACCTGTTTTTTTTTTATATTGTAGGTTGAGATTGAGAGGTCTCCTGTTTCCAGTTTTTAAGTCCATGAATCACTGTGAGGTTTCATGCGAACTGCAAATTTACGGCACTATGTCGTGTCGAGCTAGCTTTTGTTTCCTCATGCTAATTCTCTCTGCTGCCAGTAGATGGAGATCTAACACCAATTCTGACAAGGAATCACCACATAGATATAAATTAATGCATGCTTTCAGTAGATACATTATTTTAAAGATCCCATTCTTTGCTATATTCCCCGTTTCATAGTCTTAAGGATATTTATGATGCAACAGTCATTTATTTATTTTATTTAATTAACAGGGACAGTGTACATTAATCAACATTTCTGTACAGAGTGAGCCAGAAAAGCTATTTTTCATTTGTAGTCCCTGGACCGATGGTAAATGATCATAATAAGCGTTACACAAAACAGTGCTATTATACAAACGGTGCAATTAAAAAGTAATGAATATACACTGTAAAATGAAGCACATAGAGATAATAAACATAAGACACACAAGACAGCAGAGCTCAGCACACACAGGTTTGAGGTATTATTAGCCAGCTCTTAACTTGTTTTTGAACAAAGCTGGGAGGCTGTCACTGAAAAGCCTCTGACTAAACGTGCTTTTTCTCAGAGGAACGATACAGTCCCCACGAGCAGCCCCTCGAGTGAGACGCTGTGTGGTTCTGACGCTTAAGAAGTGAGTGAGTGGAGGAGAGGACTGACCGTGAATAATTTTGGGAATTAGACAAAGGCTTGAATATGATGATGATATGATGAGATTTTCCCACTTTAATAAGTTGTGCTTTTGTAGAATATTGCAATGATGATATCGCATGGGCTTTTTATCCATTATTTTTATTGTCTGTTTGTAAAGTGACTCCATGGGCTTTAGTGTTGTTTCGTATGCCTGAGACCATTGAGTGCTGGAACATCTTCGCAGCGTATAATAGCTATTAAAAACCGCCCAGAAATAGACACCGACTATGGCTTTCTGAAGAGAGCAGCCACAGCACCGTGTCACATTTGTCGTACAGAAGGAGCAGATGCCTCTCTCCAAAAGCCCCGCCCCTCAATTCAAAAGTTGATAAATGCATGGATGAAAGAAATGAGCAATTTAGGGTTTGTTTTGAGGTACAAGTAACACTAAGAAGAAGGTTAAAAGCTCAGAAAAGTTGATTTAGCATAATGATTTAGTTCTACAACATGAGATGCCAAAACAGAGGTACTTAAAACCAATAATAATGATAATAAAAATGATAATAATGCAGAATATAGATGTCCTTTAGACTGACTGACTGTGTCTCTAACGTGCACAATAAAACAATATGTAAAACTGAAAGGATTTACGCAAAACTAGAGAGAAAAAACAAACTGTAAATCAAATTTTCTGAAGATTTTTGTAAAGCCGCCACTGGTCAAACATCTTTTCCAACTTGCAACAGGTGTGACCTTGATAGTCTCTGCGATCGATCAAACCAGTTCACCATTTATTTCACACCATCACGTTGTTTGTACAGCATTAGAACGCACCTCTCAACATCCATCTAAACTTCATTACCAAGTCATTTAATCATTCACTGTGCGCTCATGTATCATCCCCGCTCCACTGATCTCAACACAAAGTTACGAAAACCTCTGTCTTTTGCAGTGGCGGAACTAAAACTTTGGGGGCCAGAGGCTAAATCGAGTGCAGGCCCCTCCTCATCAAGTGTGATTTTCTATAACTTTTCTGTCATGTCTCTTGAATTGTTCATAACAGGAAGCTTTTGTTGTGTTTGTTTTTCTAATTCCTTACTCATGTGTACAACGGCTTTCATGTTCTAAGCTTTAAACAGGGGGGTTTGGAGGTCCTCCCCCAGAAAAAAATTTAAGAAATCAGACCATATTTCCCGTTTGTTGGTGCATTTTAACACATGTTCCAGTTGATTTAAACACACAATATGATTTTGTCATTTTATAATGTTATATTTTATTGCTTTGGCAGAATTAATTATGAAAAAGATAATTTGTTTGTTGCTGTTAAACGTTGAATATCTGTTTGCAATGTATTTGTGTGTGTTATTAAATGCAAATATAGTGTAATGTGTTTTTAAACCATCAGTGTTAAATATAAGTTAGAGAGAAACAGAAAAAGAAAGAAAAAGGAGGCAGATAATATAAGATTGCGCTTCTTTCTGCTCCTTTTCATTCATTTTTACTATGTTTAACTCTATATGTGTCACTGGTGATGTGTTTTTATATGAAATGAATAAATAAATAAAAGAAAGAAAATACATTTGACAACGCCAGGCGATTTTGTTGGTCTCTTTCTTTTTAAGTAAAGAAAGTTTAAAAGTACACTGCACTACTTTGCTTAAAGGGCCTATGACAGGTTGAAATACACATTTAACTAAAATGCAGTTAAGATAAATATAATCAAATTTCTACTAAAATCTTTACAAATTTAACCCCAGTTTAGCTGTTTTTTAGGTTTTCAATTTTACTTCCTGGTTGTAAAGTATGACATCACGCTAGGAAATTACCATAGCAACCACACTGTACATGGGCCAAAACTCATCTAATGTCACAGATTTTGTTCATTTGACAAAGAAAAACACATGTGAACATCTTTATTTTGTTGAATCAAAGTTTAAAATGTCAAAAAGGTATCTTATTTTGTGTAAATTATGCATAACCTTCGTCTCCCCAGTGTGATGTCATCAATTTGTTTACTTCCTGTAATTGTCAACAGATTTTTCAACTTTTCTTCACAAAAAGCGACTTGATTGTTCTAAAACTATAATTTGTATTTACACAAGGTATTAATATACAGAATAAAGTCAAAATTAGAAAATCATAAAAACCCGTCATACGCACTTTAAATTTGCTTCTATGTTGATTGGGGGCATCTTATTGGGGGCCCCTTCAGGTTGGGGTCCCAAAGCAATTGTGGCCTGTTGCCTAATGGTAAATCCGGCACTGATCTTTTGTTCGGGACTGAGAACTTAGTTGCGTTTCTACAAGTAGCTCCGCTCAAGTACAAGTCTGTTTTTGCTTTCACAGTCTCTCCCGTACCTTTAACTTTTGGCTTGTCACTGCAGTTTTTCCTCTCCGTCTGAGCTGGAGCCCCTCGTCGTCGTGACACCCACAGAGCTGCAGACTCAAGGCCGATGAATGGATTACAGGATTGAACCATTTCTGCCTCGTCAGACCAACTGTTCCTGACTCTGCTGCTGTCCATTTTTTCTCACCACAAATATTTCTCTTGCAGGTGCAGGTGAATAGGAAAAACTTCTCCTGTAGTTTACTCACATAAATGTCAGAACAAAATGTATTACAAGTATTTTCCCGTAATGAAATAAGGCATTTTATGTGTAAAAACAGCCAAAATTGCACTCTAAATCTGAAAAATGGACAGAACTGGTTTTAAATGTCTTGGTTCATTTTGTACACATATAGTTTCAAAAACATTTACTGAGGGATTTTTAATATCTTATTTAGTTTTTGAATAAACTAGATCAGACTGGACTTTTCGACTTAAAACTTTAATAAATCTTCTAGTCCTGAAACAATAAAACTTGTCAAATCAAAGCAAAGCAAAACCATAACCTGTAGTAAGTAAAGTAAGTCAAATATATTAAAAGGAGAGGACCGCACAACTAAAAAGTACCAAGAAACTGTGCATTTATATAAAAATTTGAATGTTTAAAAGTAGAATAAATGGATCTTTCACTTCAAAAACTCTAGCTAACTCACACTGTCTTCTTCTTTCTGCTGTTGTCCATACAAATCTTTGAAATCCCAATAAAATAATGTGTCAACTGATAAAAGATCTGGTCGATTAAGGGTACAACCTCTGCACCAAAAAAGAGTGCAAAACCACCACAATTGCTGAATTTAAAGAACCAGACAGTGGCACAAACATTATATATCCAATGGTTTTAATTCATCTGTCTGGTTTGTTTTTTTTTGTTTTTTGTAGTAGGTGGTGTGCCGTGGTATCTTTTAAACCCAAAAAGTGTGCCGCAACTCAAAAAAGATTGAAAAACACATGACTAATTTACTATTTTGGAGTCTCCATCTGCACCAAAACACACCACAAAACCACCACAATTGCTGAATTTAAAGAACCAGACATTGGCACAAACAGTTTTTAACTCATTTGTCTGATTTGGTTATTTTTTTTGTAGTAGGTGGTGTGCCGTGGTATCTTTTAAACCCAAAAAGTGTGCTCAACTCACTCAACTCAAAAAAGGTTGAAAAACACTGGACTAAGCGACCAAACACTTCACGTCTCAAATTAAACATGCATGTTTTTTGATGCGAAAACAACTTTTTTAACATATATTTTGCATGATATTGTCTGTTTTAAGGGCATAACCTGCATATTTGTGCTCCTCGCTCCGTCTTGTTCCCCCTCCGGTCAGCAGAGGATGGAAGTGCCCGGCCAACAACAACAAAAGGAGGTGGCAGGTTTTGATAAAGAGGTTGTGGACGGCTGCAGGGCGTGTGGACCCGAGGGAAACACGGAGGTTTTCCTTAAAGTCATCAGTTTCACCGTGAGAGGGTCAGGAGCAGGTTGAGAATCCACACAGGGTTAAGGAGGAAAGAGAGTTCGGTTACATGCACGGACTGACAGAATACTGTACAAGAAAAGAGCACAGATAAATGTTTTCAAATCAGGTACAGAGATGGGACAAGAGCTTGAGGGATAAAGTTGCCAAAAGATTGCGAATGCATGCAAGACGATCTTATGAGACTTTTTTGTCCGTGTGTTTACATTTGGACTGGACAAAACAACTGATACGTTCACATTTTGCGAAGCTGTAGTTCCAAAACGCAGCGCTACAAAACAAGAAAATAAATCAAACAATTGTGAGGCCAAAATTGTGAGCTGAACCGCACCGTTTATTTGTTGTAAATCATGTCAGAATCTTGTATTTTCTTGCTCTAAATCCAGTCTCATACCTTGTCTTGTTTTGTCTCTTGTCTAACTTCTGTCCAATCCACTGTCTGTGCATTCACTTTGCCCTTCAAGTGTCATTTCAATAACCAGGAAATTAAGCGATCGTTTTATAGCATCTCAGTTGAGCAAAGACTAAGACTAATCATCGACACAGTATGTAACTTTTTAGGCAGAAAATACAGTACAATAAATGTCTGTCACGATAAATACTATATCGACTTATCGTTCAATATGTGAAAGAAAGAACCATATTTATCCTGTTAATGTTTTGAAAGCACTTTGGAGAACTTTTTCTTTGCTTTTGATGAGATTTAGATTCCAGAGACTAAAATAAATATATTTTATGACTCATATTCGGCACCGATTTACTGAAAAAGTGTTTAATTCTGCTAAATATTTATTGTATCTGATGCTTTTATCAATATTTCACTTTTAAAATGACTATAATTTGGATTTTCAAACTTTAGGGTTAAGGTATCTGTGGCATAAATCTATCTAGCCAACTGTAAATTTACTGTATATTTTATTCTATTTTATTTTATTCTTTATTCTATGCATGCCTCTTTTATATATTTACCCACTATTTTATTCATTGTTATATGTAGCACCTTATGCCAAAGCAAGTTCCTATGTTTGTAGCAATAAACCTTTTTCTGATTCTGATAAAGTAGTTTCAAAATTATCAAAATTTATCGTGATATCTTCTCTAACAATATATCTCATTCCAAAATTTGTAATCGTGACAGGTCTAACACTAAAACAAGTATGGAAAGCATGTCATGTTTTTGGTTTTTATGTTTTATTGCACAAAAATGTATAATGTGTATCGTTACAGTGAGTGAGCTGGCATTTTCATAAACATATTTCATAAAAACATCACTCTTTCCTGCCTTCTCTTTCCATGGAATTGTTGTTTCTGTTTTTTGTTTTATAATATTCCATTGAGAATGTTCCGCAGTACGGTTTTAACTTTCTATTTCCATGGAATCATGCTGGGGACTTTCCACCTTCAGAAAGTTACATACTGCACCTTTAAGGATTTGTATATAGACCACAGCAGAGAGAAGCAAACATGGAGTGATTTGACAGATTTGGGAATGAATTGTACGTTTATTCTGCCTTTTTACATTGAAATATGCGACTTACCATTACTTTTCTCATCAGTGAACTTTGGATCAAATACATAGAAATAGTTTTGCACTATTTAGTCGACTAATTGATGCCTTTAGTCGACCAAAAGTGTCTTTAGTCGAGGCCTTTGTAGCTTGATGTTTGTCCAACCATAACGTGCTATAAGATGCAATACTGTGTTGGCGAAACTCAAGCTTTTACGTCACGGATTTAACATCAAAACTTATAAAATCATCTCAGGTTATGATGCAAAAGCTCATCTGTGTTTTTAAAATCACCTTCAGATCATTTCAGGGCTCAAATCTCCTTCACTTCAAAGTTCGAAACTTTCAAACTGCAACGCTACTATTTCTTTAGATTGATTAAAACATGAGAAGTAAAGAATAAATCATAACTTCCTTCCAATAATATACACAATTCGAAGTTATAAAACAAGCACCAAGGCTTCGAGGATCTCCAAAACTTACTCAAACCTGAATAATGCATACTGTAAGACTGATACGCTTGACGATGTTTCCTGGAAATCCTAGCAACGATTGAAACTTTGCCGTAAATATTCCATGATTTATAGACAAGGCATAGGAAATCTATCTCCCTTTTCACGAGACAAGAATATCTCTGGATCATTTCTTTTAATAACACTACGGCAGGTTTAAGAGTAAAGACGGAGCACCTCCAGACTCCTACGCAGGCCTCCCCATCGAGTTTGAAATGAGCGAGAACACACAGACGCCGGGAAAGTGCGGCAGAGAGACGATGCTTTCTGTTACGGGAGAAAAGACTCGGGGTTTTTTTGTGCTGCGTGAGTCAAACCTGCACAGATGCTGCTACACTTTCCACCAGCGCTCATTTGTCACACGGACAAGGTAACCAGGCAAAACACAAATCTACTGCATCAGCAAACAGGCAGGGGAAGGAGAAAAGGACTAGATACTTTCACACAAAATACTGAAATATACAGGACTTTTGGTTTCTGTATCTCGTGTTGGACGGTAGAACTTTTCTCGTGGAGAGTCCGTCACCTTCTTGTCTTCGTGAGATGTTGATGCTTCGCCTGGAATGGTCCACTGTATTAAAGTGCGTATAACAGGTTTTTATCATTTTCTAAATTTGACTTTATTTGGTGATTTAATACTTGTTGTAAATATAAATTATAGTTTTACACCAATCAAGTATGTGGAGAAAAATGGAAAAACCTGTAGAAAGTTTTAGGAAGTAAACAAATTGATGACGTCACACTAGGGAGACAAAGGATATACGTATTTTTTAACAAAATAAACAACTTTTTAGACCCTTTAAACAAGAATGCAACAAAATAAAGCGCTAACATGTATTTTTATTTGTCAAATTTTAAAAAATCTGTGACATTAGATGAGTTTTTGCCCAGTGTACAGGATGGTTGCTGGGTAATTTCCAAGTCATTATTTACAACCAGGAAGTAAAATTAAAAACCTTTTAAAAAATTAAATAAAAAATTAAATAAAACATTTTTTTAAAAAGCTAAACCAGGATAAAATTTGTGAATTATTTTACCAAACTTTGAAATATATTTATCTTAAAATTAGTTGTCCAACCTTTCACCAGGCACTTTAAGCAGTCTATCGCCATGGAGACAAGCAAGAAAGATGTGCCCAGAGGTAAACCCACTTATGTAAGATCTTTTAAGCAATAAATTATTGATCCAAGGTTATTTTTCTGTCCTTAAATAAGATGTTTCTGAGAGCAAATGTTGAGGAAAATAATTGTGGTGCAATTAAAGTGTACTTTATCTATTAGCAAACAAGCTTACTAAGCTCTACACAGTCAGGAAACAACTCTCAGTTTCAATTTGACCACATAAAGTTAAATATAATTCTGTCACTCAAGTCGGGAAGTTCAGGAACATTTTTTGAATTAAAAAATGTTCCTTGAGGACCTTTCTTTTGGCATCTCATGTTTTGGAACTTAAAATAATGCTTGTATTGAAAACCGCACATTACTTATCCAGCAAAAGGAATTACCATGGGAACATAACAACAAAAGCTAGCTTGCCCTGACATCCTAATTCAAGCACACAGATGTAATGAAACGCTCAGAATGAATTTGCAGATAATTTATGGACTTAAAAACAGCACGAGACTTACGGATTTCTATCTTTGACGTTATAAATCTGAAACCGAGTGTTTTTGTGAGGAACACATTGGAGCGGATCTCGTAATGATCAATCGTGAATGAAGCTAAATACAACTCCATGTTTTTGATGAGAAAGCAATATTATAAGATGGCTAAAAGTTTTTAAAAAAAGTTAGTGGGCTGTTCAACTTATAAAATATTTAACCTTTAGAGCGAGTTGCTTTAGTAGTGGCTGGAGTTCTGGTGAGAAAAAGTTTTACAATAACACTTTTAACATTTAACGGCAGTATGGATTATTGCCTCAGAGCACTTTTCCCCCAAATCAATCTAAAACTTGCTCAAAAATCTAAAGCTTCAACTGCAAACTCCCGGACAAGATCCTCGCTCAGACTGTGAGAAGATTCCCAAAGTCGCTGCTCCTGCGAGGTTCCTCCATTGGCTTGAAGCAAAATGAAGACAGCACTTTTCCCAACGAGGCCATTAACTTTACTAATACTTGAGTAGTTTTACATTTCTCCGTCCGCCTCTGTTTACCTCTCATTCATCAGGAGGACATCTCTGTGCATGTGAAGTAACCGGAGCAGCAGAAATGTCCCGGCTCAGCACAGACGGACAGAAACCTTCCCCCGTCTCCCTCAAGCCAAATGTGAAATGTGAGTGAGTGATGACCGAGGGGCAGAACAGTGACCCCAGAGCCCCGAGGCAGGAAGAGCAGTGAGAGAAAGACAAGGACGGAGAATTTATCAGGACATCGGTAAACTATTCCAACCTAAAAGCAACTGCAGTAGAGAACGCCAGCGGTGGAAGAAGTACTCCAAGTAAAATTACAGATACAGCAGCAAAAAAGTACTTAAGTAAAAGTAAAAGTATCACATTTTTAAATCTACTCAAGTGAAAGTTTTAAAGTATTCCTTCAAAAATGTACTTTAAGAGTATAAAATAATTCTTTTTGGTTTGGAGAACTATTAAAACATCAAATTGTAATCTTGATTTATTCTGTTGAGTTTTGGTCGTTAAAGGCAACTTTCCAGGTTATTTTTCTCTATAGAGGCTTTTTGTTTGCTCAAAGTGAACTAGGGAATAAAACAAAAACAAGATGTTCAAAAATTAAACCCCTCCGCCTTTTCAGCAAGTCCACAACCATAAGAAAATATACTTTTACTTTTCAGTCCAGTTCAAAAATGTAGTGGAGTAGAAAGTACAGATTCATGCTCTGAAATGTAGTGAAGCGAAAGTAAAAAAGCATCTACAATAAATTGTACTGAAGTGAAATACAGATATATAAAAAATTGACTTAAGGACAGTACTTTTACTTTTGTGCTTACTTTTGTTATTTTCCACCACTGGAGAATGTTTTAATGACCTAAATGGAAAAACCAAATTGCACAAAAGAACAATGTTATGAAGACTAATGAAGTCTAAACCAGAACTACATCAATTGCAAGTGTTTGGTAAGTAATGGTCCAAGAGTAAAAACGTATTTCAGTATTTAGAAAGACTAATTGTAAGAAAAGATTAGCTGTCTGGATTTAAAGTTTTGAGGAAAATGTGCATCCCCAGAACGATTTAGTGTGAGATAATTGTACAACAGAAAACAAAAGAGAAATGCAGATTCAGGTGAGTACAACACTGCAAAAAAAAAGTAGATATAAACAGAAAACAATCATTCCTGACTCGATCTTGTGCTAAACCGCTGTATTTCCAGTGATGATAACTTTATTTGTTAATCTGACAGACTTAGCAAAGCAAAGCTAGCACATGTTAGCATCCGCTGTGTCCTATTTATCGACGCACAGCCCTCACGTCAAGACCAAAAAAATTATATTTCAAGTGCAAAATGCGTCTAACATAATCCAAACCCATTTCATAGAGACATGTAAACGCAGCGTAGATGTGCAGAGAAGTTCAATAAATGCAGAAAAAGCTGACAATGGACTGGAAGTAGTTTCTTGTTTCTTTACACTAGCTTTAGCCACATGTCACAGTGATACAAACATGGAATAACTAAATGTCTTTTTGTGAAACATGAAGATCGACAAAGAAAAAGTATAATTCAGGTACAAGTGAAATGTTATTTATTAAGAAAACATGTGGAACTTAGCATGGAAATACAGTCCTCCATTGACAGAAATGGCCCAAGACACTCTGAAGTGGAAGGGCCAGTGGAAACGTGGCTTAATTGGAAAGACAAAACTTTCAGTATGGTATTTTCTATTCTCTCTTTTTTTCTTTTTTGTATTTGTAAGAATAAATTACATCTGAAGGAGCTGCACAAGCAATACAAATCATTTTATACTATCAACATAAAGCTTTTAAAGTCAGTTGTAGACGTTCTCACGGTGGGAAGAGGAACCAAACCATTCACTCAAGTAAGAGTATCGTTACTAGGGATGTCACAATGTCAGATTTTGCGTTACAAACAATATTGTGAGAAAAAACACATTAACAATACAACGGTTACTGAAAACTTGACCAAACAATAGTGAAATACAATTTTCTTTCATTTCCATAGTCATTCCACGTTACTAATCCTCAAGTTTGTGCCCAAATTTATGAAATTTACCTTTTCTGAATGACAAAATAAAGGTTATGTTACAAAATGTGACCAAAAAAAAAAAAAAAAATACCATATGCAAAAGGTACTTTACATTGTGTTGAATAAAAAGAGTCATAATTATTATTTTTTGGTTCTAAATATTCACAAACAGTTGAAACATTGAAATGGATGACAAGAAACCTACATTTTGTCAAACTAAGCTTATGTTTTATGTGTCGTACTATATTTTTCAAATTTTAAAACAAAACATAGTGACTGAATTAGGTCTAAAAAACCCAGAGCAAAGCCAAGTTCTGCAAATGAGTCGTGGGAATCATTATCTTCGACAGACAAAAACTTGGGCCTGTTTTTGTCTGTTCCCTGCGGCGCTCCATATCCTTCAAAAAACTGCGATTCCACTTGAATTTATACCACTTAAACTGCCGAGAAAAACAACTATTAAAGTAAAAAGACCATTGAGGGGGCTATTCCTCTTTGGCAACCCTCAGCTGACGCCTGCGTAAGGACACGGCCATGTTTATGTTTTGATTTCGACACTGAAGCGATCCGCGGAGTCTTAAGTTTCATTTTGTTTGCTTATTTCCCTCATGTACACAGCCAGAGATACTATGACATTATTGCGAGCGATTTAGGAGCACAATGGGAGTCTGCAGCGAGAATATATGAGTGCAGAAAGCCGTGTTTTTCAGACAGAGACAAAACAGTGGAGGTAATTTACGGGCAGAGATAAAGTTAGGTGAAAGCTTGTGAAATGTGGCTTCGAATAACACTTTTTAATGGGGGAGGAGCTGGAAATTAGTATCGAAAAGGTTACGAGCAAAGCAATAAATCATAAACTAAACTTTTTATCAGTTGTAATGATTGTATTGGTCGGTTTTTCACAGATTAAGCTTTTCAGAGGGAAATTTGTTCACCCAGACACAGCGTGAGGCCCAGTTTTTGTCATTTTTTTTATAATTTGCATGTTCGTTTGAGGCGCTGAACCACCATAAAAGCTCAGTTTCGTGCAGCACCAACGCTTTTGCACCCACGGTTTTCTTTCTGACTCTCGTTCTCTCATGTTACAATTCTTGTGAGAAGAAACATCACGATTTTAAACATAATTCACAATTGTTGGCATTTTGACTAAACAGCGGTGAAATCCTTAAAGGGGCTGTACCTGATTTTTACTGTTTTGAAACATCAAAAACACAACAAATTAATGTACCCGCATTTTTTACATGTAATAAAGCACAGTTATATAGTAAAAGCTATCTATTCAGGTGAAATTAAGACCATATAGAGCTTTCTTTGCATCTATTTGTGGAGCGTTTTATTTTAGGAGAAGCTGGAGTGCGCCGATAGCATGATAATGTTTGTTAGCTTCACTCGGAAAGGCAAAACTGGCTCTGGACACAGTGAAAAGTTCTTATAAACTCATCACAGTGAATATTTAGGACCCTGGGACTGAATTAGGAAAGTTAGAAGATACATGTGACTGATGTTCTGTTTTTCATGTTTCAAAACAGTAAAAATCAAGTACAGCCCCTTTAATTTGTTTTCAACAACAGGTCTACCTTTATGAAATTGAAATTTCTGAATGAAAAAATAATGATATCATCACATAAATAGCCAGATTAAAAGTTTTTTTTTTTTTTTTTTACTTTTTTGGAGAACAGATCAGGGGTGTCGGACTGGGGGGGGGTAAAGCGTACTGTTTCCCCGGGGCCCACGGCATGGAAGGGTCTTCAAGAGCATGACTTTTTTTTCTTCTCTTTTATCTCTTTTTTTCTTCTCCATTGCATTTTTCCTCACTACACTTCACATCAGTATTTGTTGTATTAAAATGCATTGTGGTTGGGTAAAGTCCAGTTATGTGTGACTTTTGAGGGCCCCATCATTCCTTGAAAACAGGGAAAGTCATTGCTCATTTATTAGCCAAATTGTTAACAAACAAAATTAGATGACAACCCTGTAACCTTTTCTACGAAAGAGATTATAGAGATTATAATTCATAGTTTGTGTTAGTGTTAGTGTATTTTCTTGTAATAATATGTTTTGTGATATCTGTGAAATTGGTTTGATAGTAATGCAAATAAAAACAGTACTATATCATAATATAAACCTGTAGCTACACATGTCTATAATGTGTTATTGTTATAAAGGTACATGTAAAAACATAAGATTTATATTCTAGCAATAGTGACTGAAAAAATAACACACATGCTGGGATAAATAAATCATGGTTTTATGCAAGTTTCAGCAAGTCAAATCTAATTCTTTGTAATATTACCTTTCAAGAGTTTTAATGCCATAATCACCGTCAAAAAACGAAGACATTTACGTTTTTATCGTCAAAACTACTGACTTGTAACCATTCTATTCATTCTAGCAGAATGACCAGAATATTAACTATAAACTACTTTTTAAAAAATTCAAAAAGCTAATTTACATAAACCATGGAAATGTTTTGAGCCCTATCTTTCACTTTTTAGACGATTTGATTAATTAGATTTTTTTTTTACGATTATGGTAATTGTTCTGATGGATAAATCTTTTTCAAAATGTTTTTATGTTTTAAATTGTTTTGTTTTAGATTGAACGCCTGTAGGGTTTTAATTCAATGCTTTCTAATGCATTTTAAGGCCTTATGTTTTTGGCCCTGGGTCCTAGAATTTTCTGCTACGCCCCTGGCACAGATTGAACTGAAACAAGTCACGATTATTATAATTTAGTTTTACGTTTAGATTATGACCCGAATAACCACAATTATCGATTAAGCGAGTAATCTTGACATCCCTGTTGTTAATTAATGTTATTGAATGCCTGATAATAAGTACATAAACACATTCAGCTACAGAAATGGAACAGAAAAACAAAGTACACTAACTTTACTTTACGACAACGGCGCGATAAATCTTTGCTGACCTGTAATGTTTGTGGAACAACATAAACAATGCCAACACCTACACAGACTCACAGTTTTATCCAGTATTTACACGGTGTTTACATTATTTATTAGGCTCCTGACGACACTCAACCTAAAACGTTAGACACTTTATTAAACAACAACTTTTCCATTTCGAGGTATAGTTTAGTCCACACTTAAACCATATAGCAATGTTTTTCTTCAAAGTTCTTCTTCGGCTTGAACTTTCTTTTTTGCAGATTAGTCCTGGTTTAATCCACAATGTTTTCTTATAGCTCTCATTTTGGTTTTAACATCACTGGAATACAACTTTACGGTTTAAATAAGGCTCTTGTCGTCACTGATAAAAAGGATTACGCATATCTAACATTTTTAGTGTCGTAATGGCATACAAAATGAAGTTATGGACAAATTTAGGGAGTTATGTTCTACTAAATGCATTTACAAGATGGATGAAGCACATTGAAAGCAGCGAATAATAAAATAATCTTTGAAAAATGTATGTCCTTGTTGATAAAGCCTAGAATTACGACACGTTGCGAAAGTGCAGTGAAAAAATCATGCATCCCTTTAGGTTTTCATGAGTTTTTAATGGGATAGTTCTCTTAAAAATGCACACGCTGTTGTATGAAATGGCAGACGGCTTCTTCAGGTGATACGAAGATGGATTTTGCTCAACCTTTTAAAATGTTTAATGCAAAAATGTGACGCAGGTGGTTCATAACACACAGGAATGCTCTTAGATGACTCACGGTTTGAACAAAAGGACGTGTAGATGTTACGTAGCTTTAGTGAAGGAAAATGGGGCCTCTGTAGTGACTATAACAGGGAAAAAAATGAGACTTGCTTTTATACAGAGATGGGTAAAGAAGTCAAATGTGTACCCAAGTAAGAACAATATAACTTAAAGGGCCTATGACAGGTTGGACTACTCATGTAACTAAAATACAGTTAAGATAAATCTATTTAAAGTTTGGCAAAAAATAATTACACATTTTATCATTTTTAGCCATTTTTTTTGTTTTAGAATATCACTTCCTGGTTGCAAATGATGACATCACACTAGGAAATGAATCTGTTCACTGGGTTAAAACTTGGCTAATGTCAGAGATTTTTTTGTCCGACAAATCAAAATATATGTAAACGCCTTTATTTTGTTGATTTAATGTTTTAAGGGTAATTTAAGTTGTTGATTTTGGGTAAATTATGCAAAACCTTTGGATGGAATGAGTCTCCCTAGTGTGATGTCATCAGTTTTTTACTTCCTGTAATTTCAAACAGATTTTTCAACTTTTCTCCACAAACTATGACTTGATTGGTGTAAAACAATAATTTTTATGTACAATACGTATTAATACACCAAATAAAATCAGAATTAGAAAATTGTTAAAACCTGTCATACGCACTTTAAGTAGAAGTAAAAAGCTGTGTCTGAAATTATGACTTAAAAGTACTTGGATGTAAAATGCATTCAAAATTGCATGTATGAGTTATGAGTCAGTGTAATCGGATAAAATAACCTTGAAAACCTTGAATAATGCGCAGATTCTGGTATAGACAAAGACACAAACAAATATCTGTGCAAGAAACACAAATGTTCAAATAATTTAATATTGTCTAAAAAGCTAAAGCGTTTGTCACTTGTAGATTTACTCAGAGCTAAGAGCAATTCAAACTTTCCTTTAGCCCGTGTTGGTTTTATTTTTTCCAACATTTTTGCGTTTGGTCCATAATTTTAACTTTGTTTTACTCTGCAACATCATATACATATTTCCCACAATGTTCAGAAAGTTAGATTTTTATAAAGCCGGTAATTTTGAACATTGCAGGAAATACAATAACAAATCAATCGAGACAAGTAGAAAAGGTACACAGTGCACCTTAAACATTAGCATAAACATATAAATCCACAGAGCAACAACCACCACCTGCGCTCATTTATTTACCTCGCAAACATCCATTAAACTATTGCTTTCATCAGCAGAATGCACACAAACAAAAAACGCAGAAAATTCCTTCGCATTTTTCTTGTCTCGCGCATAAAGGATGCACTAAAGCCCGTCCTTTGTAGCGCTGCTGCCCCCGAGCTGCGCTGCTATCATATTCTGTCCAGTTTCAAAGTCTGGAAACTGGACTCGGCTTCTTTTAACAACTTTCTTCAAAAAGCAGGGTTTTCATTTTAAGTTTAGAACATTTTGTTAACGAGTAAAATCCATCTGTACGACGCGATGACTTCTGGAAAATACATGTAATAGTCTATACCACTGATACTGTATAGGACATTTTGATTGAAGGGAAAATATGCGATACTGATTTTGACACAACAATACAAGATTATAGAATGAAACTTTCAAGATAAAAAGAAAAAAGCTTCCTTAGTATTTGTTGTTGTTGGTTTTATTGTAGTTCTAATAAAGCTTGAGAACATTAGACATGAAAACTCTTCAGGAAAGGTACAAATGAGTTCAAAATGATTGTCACATCTCGTTTAATTGTATTTTTAAAGAAGCAAAACGGTACCACTTTATAATAACTACATCTTATTTTGCCATAATAAAGCATTAACAAAGACTTAATTCATACTGAACAAATAGTTTATTAAACATAATTAAGGCTTAATAACTACTTAATTAAGGTTAAGGTTAGAGTTAGGGTTAGAAATTATGGTTAGAATATTTGTTAAATAGTTACTAAGCCTGAATCATTCTTAATAAACTATTTGTTGATTATGAATTAAGTCTTTATTAAGTCTATATTTATGCTTTATTAAGGCATGAATAAGTGTAGTTATTATAAAGTGTTACCAGCAAAACTTACAAAACAATACTTTCTTTTTTTATCTATATTTATACTATTTGAACAAAAGTGTAACTCCACTGTAAAAACAAGTAAAAATTGACATTCTATTTACTGTCCTCTGATGTTCGACGGTGCCACTACAGTTAATGTTTTTTAATTTATATATTTTATACATATTTTTTACAGTTGTGCAGTCCCATGTAAAATAAATATGATGATGATATGAACTAGTGTTTCTTTTTATGCTGCCACAACTGCATAGATACTACTACAGCCAGACGCCAGAAGAGCCACGCCCCCTTTTGGATTAAAACAAAAGTCACAATCATTGAAATAAATGGGATGCAATCAATGGGAAACTTAAAAAACAGAAGAAAAAAAACACAACGTACCACTGTTTGACTTCAGACACGTCACAGAGAGGCCAGTTAACGGTCTGTGCCACTGAGGCAGAAAGCTAGCGATAATCAGCTGTTATTTCCTCTTTTTCGTTCGTTGGTGGTGGTTTCATAAATCCTTGGGCGTGAGCGGCTGTTTTTCCTGAGGTTCTGATTCTGGTTCTCAATATTTAAATGTAAAAAGGAGAAAAGCTCTGGAGAAAATCCCTCAAATTGTATCTACCGCTTAACAAATCGGTTCATTTTCACCCAAAAGTTGTGCTGGAGACGTCTGTAGTGCTTTGTTTGTGTCTTGCTCTTAATGTAAAGTGCTCTATAAACGAACTTTGATTTATTGCTTGAATGATTAAAAAATGTGCATAAGTGGCCACAGCTCAAAGTTTCCTCAAAATACCTCAAAAACCCAGACTAAATGACACCACGGGACCGCTGACTTTCAAAATGTATGTCCAAAACAACAGCGAGAGTCACGCTAATAATGCTTTTTGTACCTCATAATTTAAACTCCGTCTTCACGCTGGTTCAAATCTCATCCAGAGCATTTTATTTCACTCTCATCAAAACAAGCCAAAGGGAGAAAAACACACGCTTACGGATTATCAATCAGAACCACTCAACATGCGTCGCACTAATCTCCAAACAACATGCTTTTCAGTCAATGTTAGAGTGATTTTTATGAGATATTAAATGACACAAATGATAGAAACAGAGAAGAATAGGGTAAAATCGTGTTCAAGTGAGATGGAAATTCAACGCTCTAATGACACTTTTATAGACGACATAAGAGCCTGTAAAGATTTAATTTGACTTTTTATGGCTTTTCTGTGTTGTGCCAATAGTTTTACGGCTATGAAGCTAAAAATACATTCTTAATATTTTGACTGCGGGCGGTTTGGGGGAGCAGTGGTTCAGGAGGTTGTCTGAAACAGGGGTGGTTCAGTCCCAGTTCAGTCAGTAACGCACATGAAGATGTTTGTAGAGGTGACTTAAAGAAGAAACAGGGAAAAAGACCGAAGAAAGAAGAAGAAGAAGAAAGAGGAAGAAATAAGACAAAAGAAGGAAAAAGAAAGACGGAAGGAAGAAGAAGAAGGAAGAAGGAAGAGAGGAGAAGAAGAAGAAGACAGAAGAGGACAGAAGAACAAAGGACAATGAAGTAAGAAGGAGAAGAAGAAGGACAATGAAGGAAGAAGAAAAAGAAGAAGACAGAAGAAGAAAGAAGGAGAAGAAAGAAGAAGACCAATGAAGGAAGAAGAAGAAAGAAGAAGGAACGACAATGAAAAAGAAGAAGAAGAAGGACAATGAAGTAAGAAGAAGTAGAAGAGGAAGAAGACCAATGAAGGAAGAAGAAAGAAGAAGGAAGGACAATGAAGTAAGAAGAAGAAAGAAGAAGGACAATGAAGGAAGAAGAATAAGAAGAAGAAGGAAAGACAATGAAGAAGAAGAAAAAAGAAGAAGACAGAAGAAGAAAGAAGAAGAAGAGGAAGAAGACCAATGAAGGAAGAAGAAGAAAGAAGAAGGAAAGACAATGAAAAAGAAAGAAGAAGAAGAAGGACAATGAAGGAAGAAGAAGAAGAAGAGGAAGAAGACCAATGAAGGAAGAAGAAGAAAGAAGAAGGAAAGACAATGAAAAAGAAAGAAGAAGGACAATGAAGGAAGAAGAAGAAGAAGAGGAAGAAGACCAATGAAGGAAGAAGAAGAAAGAAGAAGGAAAGACAATGAAAAAGAAAGAAGAAGAAGAAGGACAATGAAGGAAGAAGAAGAAGAAGAGGAAGAAGACCAATGAAGGAAGAAGAAGAAAGAAGAAGGAAGGACAATGAAGTAAGAAGAAGAAAGAAGAAGGACAATGAAGGAAGAAGAATAAGAAGAAGGAAGGACAATGAATAAGAAGAAAGAAGAAGAAGAAGGACAACGAAGTAAGAAGAAGTAGAAGAAGAAGAAGAAGAAGAGGAAGAAGACCAATGAAGGAAGAAGTAGAAAGAAGAAGGACAATGAAGGAAGGAGAAGAAGAATAAGAAAGAAGAAAGAAGGACAATGAAGAAGAAGATAGAAGAAGAAGAAGAAGGGCAATGAAGTAAGAAGAAGAAGAAGAAGAAGAAGAAGAGGAAGAAGACCAATAAAGGAAGAAGTAGAAAGAAGAAGAAGGACAATGAAGGAAGAAGAAGAAGGAAGCTGGAAGAGGATATCTTTGTTCAAGTGGCAAATGTCCACTTTTTTTTTTTTCTGATTACGTTTCAGCTTGAACTCCTCCCTTTGGGGCATGAACAACATGAGCTCAGGAGAATATAAATGTTTCTGCTCAAACCATTTCCATCAGTGTCCAGCCATGACCTTTGAAATCTTGTCTACCTGGACAGATGAGGGATAAAATCAACAAGAAAAACTGCATTCTTATGTGAGCAGTGACAAGCAGGTGGTGGACCCTCCATCAGAGAAACGAGATAGTGCACCTTTAATAATGAGAATTGCAAAACGTGTTTAAAATTGTGACGGACAAATATATATATAAAGTGCAAAAATACTGCAAATGTGAAAATGTAAGGTTTAAGGTCAGACACTCTTTGTGCAAGAAGTATAAGGCCAAACCACGTACTGCTCTCTCAGCGCGCACGAGGCATTTGGTACAAAGAGTGTGCAATCAGGAGTTTTCTATCAGTGAAAGTGAACCTTTACAAATCAATGTGTTCTGGGTGAAGAGCGTCGATTTGAGCCTGAAGGCCCCTGTACGGAGCAAAGCTACAGTTTTATTTAAGCCACATTGTTACGCTCAGGTCTGAATGACGTCATTGCAATCAAATGCAATTCTTCAACATAAAGAAAGATATTCAGGCAATATGTATAGTCAGTCTTTATTACATTGATTTTGTTCTTGGTTTATTCATATCTTATGAAACACATAAGAGTTCAGTTGCTAATAAACCAAACGGCAACCTTTTATCAAAAATCAAAGCCTTTTCTTCTATCACTGCGTTCAAACTATTCTTATAGAACACATATAAATATACATTACATATTTATAAAAATATAAAACCTTTTTTGAACCTTTAATCATTGTTTCCTAATCAAAAACTAGTCAGGTTTCTTTCATTAATCCTGTTTACAAGGTCGTCTCCCTTTAAGCCTCAAAAAAACAACTTGTTTCATCAGAATCATTCTAAGCTTTTCTGCCGAAAATTAGATTTTGTTTATTTCCCTATCCCTATGCTTCCAGTAGATGGAGTCTATATCTAGGGCTGCACAATTCAACAAAATCAATCAATTAACAAATCGCAAAGGCAGCAATTTTTGAAGAGCAATAATTTCCTAACCTGCTCACGCCAGATTGAAATGTGTATCTCTCTGAATTTAGTTCTTCACATATCAATCTGGACAGGCTCTCACCAAAAGTCGTCAGGAAAATGTGTAACGTCATGACGACCATTTGAACTGATCGGTCGCAGCGTCGCAAAAGCGGAACAAGCCAAGAACGTCCAGAAGAAGAAGAAGAAAGTCCAGAAGAAGAAGTCCAGAAATCCAGAAAAGCACCGACTTCTTCCTCGTCTTCAAATGCACAAAGCACTTCTATGAGCATGTTTTCAAAAGCAAAATAGTCCGTCGTTTTGTCTTTGTCTTTTTGACTTCCACCAAAACCACAACGCAGCGCTTCATTGGTCCAGCACACAGCGGCTCAAACCCACCCGCTCCACCCAAGAGCGTCCAGATAGAGTCTCAAGAACTCATAAATATTGCGAGAATTCATTTAGCAGGGCCAGATTAATACTTTCCTCCCCAAACAACAAAATATCCTGCTTTATTCTGCATAAAAAACTGCTAACCCTGTAGTTTAGATATGTTAAAACAAAACAAAACTAGCAACAAAAACGCAACAAAAAGTGACAAAAACATGTCTCCAAGTAACAGAAACTAGACTAAAAGCGACAAAAATGCGACTGAAAGCAACAAAAACATCATTTTAAGCGACAAAAAGTGACAACAAACATTTTGAAACACAGGATTCTTTTATTAGTTTGTCGGTTCATATTTTAGTCACTTTTTGTCACTTCTCCTGGTTGTGTTTAAAATGTGAACTTTGAACAGAATCCCATTATTACAAATTTAAATCGCAAAACTGGTCAGAAAAAGCACAATTAGATAGTTTCCGAAATCATGCAGCTCTAACGTATAACATTATTTGAAGTTCTAAAACGTAAGTGCTCCAAGCATGTTGAAAAGCCAATAACAATAGAAAAGATCATGCATAATATGTGTCTTTTAGAATGATTTTTGTTACTTTTTCAGTCATTGTCAGGGATCTAAACCACGACTTCTTGGCTCAGATCACTCACGATGCCACTGTGCACAACTGTCACGTGATCCCCGCACTGCAAGTTCAGGTGTTGAGAGCTTACGCCGCGTTCTGCAGGTGGCATTTACATAGATTAAAGCCCAAAGTCACGAGTGCTCCTCCTCGCCCGCCCGTCCCCCTCCCTGGTCCTCCTCGGCCCTGCTCGCTCGCTCGTGTGTGGCGCTGGAGCCGAATTGAAAACATATTACTCCATCAATCACGTCCCGTCCGCCGCAAACACTGGCCATGTTCAAACGTACCAATTTCGTTTGACATCGCGACATTAGGAATCGCCCGTAGTGGAAAGGGAACATACGGTGTTGCGCTACGGTGACTTTTCTGAGCTTTTAACCACGTTCTAACGTTGTTCCGGCGTCAAAAACGTACCTGGAGTTGCGTTTAGCTTCGTTCACGCTAGTTTCATGGATGCTGGTTGGAAAATCCTGTCCCTACAACCGTCGAAAACACTGACCGAGGTTTTTCCGTCACTTATCTGAGAATTTATTACTGTTCTTAGTCCTTAAATCGTCCAATCCAATCTCGGCAACTGCTAGGCTACATTAGCTTCTGCCGACACGTTTTAATTAGCTTGTGTTAGCGCTATGCAGCCAGTAGATGGAGCCAAAACTCATTAAAAGCCAGATGTTCATTGTCTTGTTATTCTTTTTTTTGTTTTTGTTGAGATGCTAAACTTAAGGTAGTCAAGAGCATGTTTAAAGGCTAATAACGATATAAAACAATGAATAAGGCACAGTGTAACTTTTTTAATGCATGTGTTCCAGTCCAGTCAGTAATGCACACGAATATATTTGTAGAGATGTAACGTCAAAAAAGGGAAAACAAAAGTAAATAAATAAAAAAATCTTGCACGTTCAGGTGGCAGATATCCAAAAGTTTATATTTCTTTTATAGTTTTTGCCAAATAATTTCTTAATTTTCTTTCTATTTTGGACCACGTTTTGGACATCTGCTACATGAGGATGTGCTGTTTTGTTTTTTTTGTTTGTTTGTTTTATGTTTTTCGGACCAGTTACAAAGAAGTTTACATATATAAGTTTATATGGCAGGTACTCAAGAGCATGTTTACGTAAAGGCTAATACGATATATAAAAAAATAAATGATGCACAATGTAACTTTTCTTATACCTGTCTCCATAAATATTTAGTTTGCTGTGCCATGAATGTTCCACACTATAACCATAGACTGTACATCAGTGGACTATGGGATTGTGACGTCACCCATAGCGTTTGGCTCCAGCCAAATGAAGCCCATCGTGGCTAGCAGTTATAGCGGCTAAAGCGGAGCCAGACTCCATATTTGGACATCCAAGTGCGTATCGTGGCAACCACACGGACTAATCAGGAGCGCGGTTGCTAACGGTTTCCGCCCCTCGGTGAGAGGAGACGGCGGCAACGTGCGGCGCTAGCTGTCAATCAAACCTGTTGCTAACACGAGCGAAAACGGCCCCTGGAAAAGGAAGCACCTGATTGGTCAGTTATTATTGCTAATAACTTGATTTATGAACAACCTAACGAAAAAAAAACACCCGATTCATGTAGAGTGTGTCACAACTGATATTTTAGTTCCAAGATGGTGAGCTTGACAGAAACAGTTACAGAGTAAAGGGCACCAGTGTCCCAATAGAAAGTGAATGGCAGCTCGGCTTTATGGAGCCAGGAGCGCCTCCATAGCTGCTTCCTATTTGGAACGCGGCGGCTAGCATGCTAACATGGTCCACTGATATCTACAGTCTATGACTATAACATTAAACATCCATCTTGCATTTATTCATCTACAGGTGTTGTTATCGCTATTATGATTTTTTTTTTTTTAAGTGTGTTCGCCTCTCCATAGACCTGACCTGGTTTAAAGGATGTATGAAAAATCTCAGGTTTGAATTACAGTGTAAGATAGAATGTGATCTTTAACCTGTCAGTTTTTATTGATTCATTTTCTACACGTTAGTTAATAAAAAAATGTACCGAGGGGATTTTCGATTTCTTATTTAGTCTTTAATTAAACCAGATCTTACTGAAAATTGGTCTAAACATTCAAATTTCACTAACATTTTTTGATTTAAAACTTTAATAAATTTGTTTTAGAATTAAATATGAAAAAGTCTCTCTGTACTTTCCGTTAAAATCTTGTTAAGTACAAGACTGTAAAGGTTGGTCTTTGCTACTTTAAGGTATGTATTTTAATGTATTTACCTTTCATGTTACAATGTCCCAGAGAAATCTATGGTTGAAATGGATTAAATGAAGTAATAAAACATCTTTAGGAGCAGATTGGACACGTTTGTTGTTTCCACATGAAAAGCCGATATGTTGAGAGCGCAACCTGACCAAAAAATAAACAAAAAAACTGAAACAAATGAGTTTTGCCTGTAGTGTCTCGCCTCCAGCACTGCAAATCATGGATGTATTAAATGAACTGGATAAGGCACGCCCCCTCTGTCTGTGGTCCCAGATTGATTAGTGGCCGTGCGAGGTACTGCAGCCTCTTGGGCCCAGCCTTTTTCTAAAATTGCTCATTATAATTGCAGACAGTACTGAATTATTATCGGTATTTAAATAAAATAGAAGGAAATGTTCTTTTCTACCGTTTCTAAAATCACCGAAATTACCGTTTTTATATGAAGTGGGGGATTGTCGTCACGTGGCGCCCTAAAGCAAAGATGTCAGCCTCCGTATCAGGAAGTAAAACAAAGATGTCAGCCTCCATATCAGGAAGTAAAACAAAGATGTCAGCCTCCGTATCAGGAAGTAAAACAAAGATGTCAGCCTCTGTATCAGGAAGTAAAACAAAGATGTCAGCCTCCGTATCAGGAAGTAAAACAAAGATGTCAGCCTCCATATCAGGAAGTAAAACAAAGATGTCAGCCTCCGTATCAGGAAGTAAAACAAAGATGTCAGCCTCCGTATCAGGAAGTAAAACAAAGATGTCAGCCTCCGTATCAGGAAGTAAAACAAAGATGGCAGCCTCCGTATCAGGAAGTAAATGTGGAAGTAAGAAACTTTTTTGGGGTCATGCGCCAATGAGCACTCTCCATAGGGATAAACAGGACGGCCATCTTGGATTCATCTTCCAGGTTTTATTATAGTTCTATGCTGCAAATACATAACGATCTACTCCATTTTGCCCCCAGTCGCCTCAGGTCTGTAATTTCGAACATTGCGACGCTCTGATCTGACACCGTGACATCAAAATCAACCTCCGACACGTCACGCCACCTTTTCCCTAAACATTTCGCCTTTCAAACCGTCTTCCTCCTTCCTCCTTCCTCCTCCTCCGCCCTGACTGACACCGTGTTGACAGTATCCATTACGCTCTACGTCGAGTGGGTCTTTGTTCAAACACGAGCCGCCCATCTCCCCAGCGCGACGCCGACGGATCAGATGAAAAGATAGGGAGGAGGAGAGGCATGTCGCGTTTCATCAAGGACTATCTGATGCATCCCAGAGATCTGTTGCCCCCCTTCCCGGCTTTCAAGTCTTTGTTTCGGGAGACAAAAAGAGCAAAGCGGGGTGGTGGTCTGGAAGTTTTCGCGCTGCGTCTTTGAGGGAATTTGCTCGCTCCTCTCTGATGTGGATGTCGTTCGTGAGTGACGTGTAATGAGAAAAAGCAAGGCCCGGGTTGTATAAGCATGGCATACGTCTGTCATTTGTGCGAAAATCCAACAAGGAACAGAGAATTGAAATGTCAACAGCTGAAAGTTTTGTACAGGCGTCCGGTTATAAATGTTTTTTGTTTAATGAAAGAAGAATAAGGATGTCAAGATGTTAATCGATCATAGTGATTATTCAAGTCACAAAATAATCGTAAAAGAGAATCCAAGGCAGCAACATGGAGTCATTTCAAGTAAAGTACTTGTTTGAAAGCTGGTTATGTGATAATATCCTTATTTTTTCATTCTGGAAGTTTGTAATCCATTAGAGGCAAATTTCCATCTGTTGGCCCTGGGCAGGTTACACAAATGACGGATTTCAAAGTTGTTTGGTGTCAACAATCATGAATAATCGCAAAATTGTTGTTGTTTCTTCTCACAATAATCGTAGAACTAAAATTTACCACAGTTACCACAATTGCATTAAACGACTCTATCTACATGAAGACAAACAGTTACTGGGCCAAGTTGCAGGTCAAAAATAAATAAAAACTCATATTTAATAATTGAATAAAAGCACGGTATGTTTAATGACATATTAATAGTTTATAAATTATTGTATTGATATAGTGCCTTTCATGACACTCAGGGTTCTTCACATTGCTTTCTTCATTCACTCCACACTTGATGTGGCAAGTTATTACTGTAGCCACAGCTGTCCTGGGGCAGACGGATGGAAGCGACGCTGCCAATCTGCACTATCAGCCCCTCCGACCTCCCCCCAACCATTCACATACACGAGAGTCATACCAGACAATGTGGGTGAAGTGTCTTGCCTAAGGACACAATGACATTTCCTCCAGCGCCCCCCTGTGGCACCTGGTGTTCCTGCGGTCTCCCATCCAGGTACTGACCAGGCCCTGACCTGCTGAGCTTCAGAGATCGGATGAGATCAAGCATCGACAAGAAGGTGTGACCAGCACTGTGGACCAGGACCAGAGCATCTCCATGGAGACCAGCAGATGACATCACCTCATCACCTTTAAAGCAGCCTAATTCACCCTATTCTGCCCCGCCCACTTTTTGCCAGATACGCACTTTTGTTGTAAACGCACTTCCGTTTGACGAGAACTCCGTTAAAGCTAATGACGAACGAGGGAAAAGTCTCGCCGCTAAAATGTTACATAAAGTGGATTGATTTGTGTAAAATGTTTAATGAACACGAGCAACAACAAGTCAACAACGCACCGATTTCCTGGGCGGACTGAAAACGGCTTTTTATTCGAGTAGAACTTATTTTCTGTTGAGCTCGTCTGCTCCATGTGAACTAATACAACGGACACAAGATAGCGGCGTGTATGGCAGCTTCTGGAATAAGGTGAATAACTTAAAGCAATGTTTCCCGACCAGGGGTACGGGGACCCCAAGGGGTACGTGAGCAATTACCAGGGGGTACTTGGAATGGTATCAGGTTTTAAAAGAAGATTAAACGTACTTATCTGAATCAAAAAGTGTCATTAGTTGTAAATTTTGCATCTTTTTGGAGTATCTTGGACAATAAATATAATTAAAACCAAAAAATCTAAGTAATAATTGACAATATGCAACTTTTAAACCTATTTATTTGGATGAAACTCTAGTTAACTGCGTACTCTGAGTGTGAGACAAAGCTTAGGGGACACTCAAGACGAAAAGGTTGGGAACCACTGACTTAAAGAACGGACAATATCTAAGTTTACACCTCACACACATCAAAATTACAACTAAACTGGGACTAAACCCAGAACTAAACCTGGACTAGAATGCAGTCTGCATCAGGACATTTTGAGGATTATGACATTTCAAAAGGTAGAATATTCTTGAATTGTTAATTATTGACTTCCATAGAAACTGTCTTCATTTTTCATCACTCACAGAAGTTACATGTGCCTGGAACAAAGTGTCAGTGTTTTTTTATATTTTGTTTTGTTTTACTTTTAAGAAAATAGAAGATCAAGACACTATCATGAGCAAATTTAAAAGGTTATAACATTTGTGCTGTAAAACAAAGTGGAAAAAACATTTAAGTTGTCACTCTTTGGGTTTCTTAAACAGTTTTGAGAGACATTTAAGTATCAATGTACACGATTCAACAACAAACCAGGTCTAAAATGCAATTAATTAGACAACACAATGAATTTGAACGCGTATTAGAAGTAACTATGTTGCGATTGCACAATTGATTTTTTCCCAAGAAATTGTCAAAAGAGTACAACATTCAGCTTTTAAGACAGTGTCTGACAGTCTGACAGTGACCCAAAACAAGGCCAGAATCACACAAGTGTTCACCTCCAGATGGATTTTTACCTCAGCTCCCCTGGTCCCCCCGCTCTCCAACAAACCAAAGTAAACACTAGACTTTATTTGCAGCACAGGCCAGAAAAGGACGCAGGGACACTTACTGATTTTTGTCCAGAGCCAAGAGCAGCTGTTCGCCCTCCACTTCAATCTGCAGCTTGAGAGACGACGGGTGGTTCTTCTGAAGAGACAGAGACGGCAAGAAATTACACCTAGAATGATAATAACTGCAAGGATTTATGTAGTTACTTTACACTGGTTAAGAAAATGTTTATTCTGGACGAAGAGGCCACATTTTTTCGACCTAAAGATCAGATTCCAATTCCAATTTTACACAGATGTTGTGGGCAATAAAAATTTAGACAATATCATAATTTTGTTTTGAAGATACGCAACATTTTAATATGGATTATATATCATTTATGGTGAAAAATGTTTCAAAAAGAGCTGATAAAAAATACTAACGAAAAAAAGTATTGTAAGCTTGATATTTCTGAACGTTTTGATTAAATTTTACAAACATTTCACATTTATCTGATATCAAAACATGTCTTAGTTGATGTTTGAACGTATTTCTGTTGGACTGACGTAATATCTTCTGACTAGCGTTATTGGGAAACTCCAATTGGTCAATATTGCCCAACTCTAAACTCTAAACGCTGATTCGGAGCGAAACGGAGGCAGATTAGGAGGCAGAGCTGCATTAAACAAAGACGTACTGAATTCCGATTTTGGACACGCCTGGATGTTTTTCCAAATGTGCTTTAACTGCAGTTGTAAAAGCTCTGGGATTTGTAGTGTTTCCTCTCTTGCAGGACTTTATTACAATTGTATGACTTAGGAACAACAGTAAATTGCATTGTGTACATTAAACTGTAAATGCGTCACGCTGGACAACTTTAAAGTGCGTATGACAGGTTTTTATCATTTTCTAATTTTGATTCAGTGTATTAAAAACTCTTGTAAATATAAATTACAGTTTTACACCAATCAGGTCGCTGTTTGTGGAGAAAAGTTGAAAAAATAAAGTTGAAAATTACAGGAAGTAAACAGATTGACTGGGGAGACAAAGGTTATGCATAATTTACACAAAATAAACTACTTTTTGACTCTTCAAACATTAAATAAATAAAGAAATAAAGGTGTTCACTTGTATTTCTCTTTGGCCCAGTGTACAGTGTGGTTGCTATGGTAATTTCCTAGTGTGATGTCATCATTTACAACCAGGAAGTAAACTTAAAAACCTAAAAACTAGCTAAAGTGGGGTCAAATTTGTAAAGATTTTAGCAGAATTTTAAATATATTTATCGTAACAGCATTTTAGTTAAATGAGTAGTCCAACCTGTCAGAGGTGTTTAAATGAACAGAACATTAGCACCACGTAGCTTGACAAGATGGCGGAGCACAAGTTCACGAGCACAAAAGCACGGTCTAATTTACTCAAACGCAAAACAGGTCAAAACATCGCTTAAGTTTCTTTAACCAATGCCAGATACACAGGTCGGTGTCTTAGTAATGTACAGCCTTTACCTGTAAATGTGAACGAAGAATCAAAAGAGTTATTTTTAGTGTTTCCTCTCTTGCAGGACTTTATTACAATGAGGAGAAACCCATGGATGTATTAAATGAACTGGATAAGATGTAATGTCTTATCCAGTTCAATCTGGGACCACCTCTGTCTGTGGTCCCAGATTGATTTGTGGCCGTGCGAGGTACTGCAGCCTCTTGGAACCAGCCTTTTTCTAAAATTGCACATTATAATTGCAGACAGTACTTAATTATTATCGGTATTTAAATAAAATAGAAGGGAATGTTCTTTTCTACCGTTTTTTAAATCACCGTAATTACACGTGGAAAAGGCTCGACTAGCGATACCTGTACGTTGTATTTTATTTCATTTCAGACACTTTCACGTGTGTCTAACATGAAGAACACAATTACAATCACACAAGCTAACGTTAACACAAAAACTTGCAAGCTGCATGGTCGTTCACGTCGCTCAAAGCATCATGGGGATTATTAGTCACGTGGCGCCCTAAAGCAAAGATGTCAGCCTCCGTATCAGGAAGTAAATGCGGAAGTAAGACATTTTTTTGGGGTCATGCGCCAATGAGCACACGCCATAGGGATAAACAGGGCGGCCATTTTGGATTCATCTTCCAGGTTTTATTATAGTTTGATGGGAGAAACCCCGCGAAATCCCCCTTGTGGTGGTGAAAGGCATTACCAGCCGAACAAAAAGGATTTAAGGCTCACTAGCCGATTACCTATTGTAGGATCACAATTCTCTTGAAGAATGAAATTACAGCATTTCTAGGAAACATGAAATATCATTAGTTTTACCTGTTTTAACTGTATTTATATTGTTTTTAGGAATATGAAAATTAACGTGAATTAATATTTATTGCAAACCCATTTACTACCCTATTTAGCTTTTTTCTCTCTTCACTTTTTTCTCTCTTCCTGCCCACTTTTGCCTCTTTTTATGTCTATGATCTGCTCTCTTGTAGTAAAGGGACTCCCGGTTTAGTCTCTCGCTAAAACATTATATAAAGTAGGTTGTATTGTGTGAAATGTTTAATGAACACGAGCAACAACAAGTCACCAACGCACCAATTTCCTGGGCCTGAAAATGGCTTTTTAGTCCCTGTAGAACAGACATGTCCAAACTCAGGCCCGGGGGCCAAATGCGGCCCTCAGACCAATTTTTCTTGGCCCTTAGGCTTCCTGGTGAATTGGCCCATTGTCCTGATAAGTACTATTTACAGCACATTTCAGATTTTCTACAATTCCAACCTGAATAACTAACTTTTTAGTGCAACACAGACATGATATTAAAGCACTGAGACTGAATGTAGATGTGGTGGTGCTTAAAACATCAGATAAATGCAGCTTTTTTTAACATTTCACGATTGATTTGTGGCCCTCCGCTTGATCTATATTTCAATATATGGCCCTCGATGGAAAAAGTTTGGACACCCCTGCTGTAGAACTTTTCTTTCTGTTGAGATCCTCTGCTCCATGTAAACTAATACAACGGAAAAAGATGGCGGCGCGTACGACAACTTCCAGAATAAGGTGGAATAGTATTAAAATAAATTATGAACTGCATCACTGTGGATCAATATAATGAGTATCATTCTAATCTATCAAACAGAACGTGAGTAAAAATGTTGAAAAGTTTTCGTACATGATTAGATTATGACAGTGGGGTCAAGCACACAAAAAAGGACGCTGTTTGAGTTCAAAAAGTTCAATAAGATATAGATAATGGCACAAGTTGTCACACATTCATGTCCGGTTTAAACCAAAGACAAAAAACAGTTAAATGACTTTAAATTAAGAACTACTTTTCCTGATTTCTTCTGGAGTAACACGAGTAACGTCCTCTACCTCAGGGGTTCCCAAACTTTTCTGGCCGGGACCCCCAAAATAGCCATACAACCGACTCGGGACCCCCAAAGCAAAATGAAAATGAGAGTAGCAATAATTTTAAGTGTCAAAACATGTTAAATTAGGTTTAATATTGGTTATTTGAATAGTTTGTTGTCTTATTGGACCCTATTTGACTAAAAGATACTGGTATTAATTAAAAAACAGAGCAAATACAATGACATATTCATTAAAATTACATCTTGAAATCATCTTGTGACCCCCAGAACACCCCTCGCGACCCCCCGAGGGGTGCCAATCCCCACTTTGAGAACCACTGCTCTACCTCCGCTCAGACAAGACTGATCCAATGATGTGTCCCTTTGTTCTGAAAAGTGCTGACTTGCTGCAGTAACCAAAACAATTCTCACAAATATTTGCGCGTGCCACCCAGAACCGAAGCACAGCTGTGACACATTGAACGCGCTCGAGTGTTTTCAATGACGAGGAGCAGAAAATCCTTATGAAGCCGTTCCGTCTGTTAGAACAAGAGCCCGGCGGATTAGCTTTATGTCGCTATTCCATTTGACATTAATCCCGGGGAGAGCGAGCAGCCTTCCAGCTCCAGATTTACAAGGCCGGGCTGAGGCGGTGTGTCTGCGTTAGCGTCACAACAAGCGGCGCGCGGTCGTACATCATGCAGAGAGCGCTGCCCACACGCATTTAGCACGGACGCGCCGGAGTCGTCTGTTCTTCAAAAACTGCTGCCGGAGTAGATCTGCGTGAGCGACAGGCCGACGTAAGCGCTCGAAGTGAAGAGGGAGCTTGGATCTGGAGCCGATCGCTTTGGGGAAAAGGTTGAATTGCGAGTTTTCAGTCAACAATTGCGATTAGAGTTAGCAATATTTGATTCTGTTCAAAGTTTTACATTTAAAGTCCGTATGACAGGTGTAATTATGACTCAGTTTGGTGGGATAAAACCTGCGGTAAATATTTATATCTGTTTAGTTGCATTTTGGGAAGAAATTTTGAAATATAAAAGTTTAAAATGATAAGAAGTAGCGCTGAGTTCTAATACAGAATCCCTCTGTGATGTCATCAAAAGGTGACGTATCATGGATGAAACAGCAGGGTTAATCCAGGTTTCAGCAAATCAAGTGTAATGCTTTTTAATGATGCATTTCAACATTTTTAATGCCACAGTCAACCTCAAAACAAGACATTTACGCTTTTATCATGTCAAAACTACTGACTTGTAACCATTTCATTGGCAGCAGAATGACGAAATATAGCTTTATAGCCGCAGAGTCTGCTTTAAAGATGTTTACAATTGTGTTTTACATGATTTATTTGTGTTATAGCAGATTATGATAAACTCTTAGCATTTTTGATGAAGGAAAACTGGACAAATACTGAGATAAATGATGAACCCACAATAATGTTTCATTGCATCTACAAATATACATAATACACCTAAACCCCTTATAGCTGATGATTTCTTTATGATGCAAACCTTTCATTATGTTCGGTGAGTTGATGCAACTGTCTGATTTCTTATCAAGACGGCCCAAAAGGGTTGTAATGTGAAAGACTTGAACACTTCAGGGGTGTCCTGTTTACAAAAAATGTTTTATTAATAATGTTTGTGTGTGTAAGGATTTTGCTGTATATATTTTTGTAATAAATTTGATGATGATGATGAATATATCACATACTTTTTACCATAAATAATAGTGTTAATGCTTTAGATTAAGGTTCCTTTTACAATGCATTAATAAGCACTTGTTATGTGTTTAATGCACTTACATTTACGAGCATTTATTAACGTGATAATTAAAAGCAATCTATTAAGCAGCTTATTGATGCTGTGTACACGCTGTTTATTAACACAAACATGTTTTAGGTTAATGGATTATAAACATGTATAAGGTATTATAAGTGCATAAACAAATAACTAGGGCTTATTAACTCCTTATAAATAGTTTTCTAAGGAACCTTAATCTAAAGCGTTACCATAGTACTTTTTGTGAAGCTCAAATACAATTTCAAAACTGGAAAGTAGTATATTATCCATCTTTTCTAATAGAAGTGCTGATGTTTCTACCCTGGACATGTTCTAATGTGTTGATTTTTCCCTCATACAACAACTTTAAACCATTAGTATTATATCTGATGTGAGCAATTTACTGCATTATAGCATTTTAAAGGGTTAAGAGCAGGCATGTCCAAACTCAGGCTCGGGGGCCAAATGCGGCCCTCAGACCAAATTTTCTTGGCCCTTAGTCTTCCTGGTGAACTGGCCCACATTGTCCTGATAAGTACTATTTACAGCACATTTCAGATTTTCTACAATTCCAACCTAAATAACTAACATTTTGATGCGACACAGACCTGATATTAAGGCACTGAGACTGAATGTAGATGTGGTGGTGCTTAAAACATCAGATAAAGGCAGCTTTTTTTAATGTTTCACGATTGATTTGTGGCCCTCTGCTTGGTCTATATTTCAATATGTGGCCCTCGATGGAAAAAGTTTGGACACCCCTGGTTTAGAGGGACCATACTTTGAAGGCTTTTATGCTGCAGCTCAGCTCAGGGGCACAAACAAGGAACAAACACATATATTTGTCTCCCACATTCCAATTTTCACTTGAATATTTTGACACAAACCCACAGACACAGCTCCACTTTGGGTTAAATCATGCAATAACCCACACAAAGTCACGCAGAATCTATTGAAAACGAAAGAATATAAATAAATATGTGAGCAAAAGTGTCCAGATTCTTGTCACCGTTTGAAAATAAATTAAATGAATTCACCCTCCTGCAATCTACCCCCAAAACACGAGGAATGTTTAGATCACTTAATTACAACTTTAAGAAATTGGAGGCGCACTGTTTTGAAATCACATTTGAAGCTTTTAGACTTCTTCCTTCAGAGAGTTGGATATTTTTTAACCATGTTGTTTTGTTTGGCTAATCACATCCCAAGGAGCAGTGTTGAAATTCAATCTCTGGTGATTTGAATCAATAATTACAAAAATAAACCCTTCAAAAGCTGTATTTGATCAGCCTGACAGCAAGCCAATCATCATTTAAAAATACGGGATTAAAAGTGACTCAAAGATTACAGCGTTATTTATGGCATGAAGTTTATTTTGTTTACTTTTTTATCAACTAACTTCATGTCGTCTTTCACTATGCTGTCCCTCCTCTGCCAAAAGTGAAAACCTATTTGTTGCAATGGCTTTTAAAGGTCCCATATTCTGCTATTTTCCCCTTTACACAGTCTATTCTAAGGGCTTTGTTGATAAATGTTTGCGTTGTGCAATATCCATAACATAACAGTTTACAAAAAACACCCATTTCTTGGACTGGCCCCCCTCCTTGCAAAAGCAAACGGCTCACTCTGAGATCTGACCCCCCCGAACAGAGAGCAGGCTGCCTCCCCCGCCCAACTCGCGCGCCTCCCCCGCCCAACTCGTGCCGAAGCCTAGAGCGGAGATAGTGCGCATGCGCCGTGTGCTCCGGTAAACAGCGATACACAAACACTGAATAAACCTTTTATCCGTCCTGACGGTGCGTCGTGCTGAGTCCTACGTCCTGGATCTGACCTGGAGTTTGACGTGCTCCAGTACCTCGACGACGGACGCTGCCGTTTGGTAAATAACAAGCTAACTCTTCGATCTGTCGTATCCATCGTGTAATTACTGTGTAGCATTAGCATTAGCTGTTTTTATTCTGCGGCTGCGCGCTTCCTGGAGGCGTGGCTTAAACACCGCGTCATCCTTGTGAGGAGCCCCCGTCTGCTGCTCAGCCGAGGGGGACGGAAAAGACAGTTCTCTAGTGAAAACATGCGGGAATCAATCAAAAAACCACTTTGGGCACAACATACGAGGCCCAAATAGCACTGGAGGAAGGTTAAAACCTCTGAAAAGTCGATTTTGCATGTTATGGGACCTTTAAAGGTCCAATATTTTACTGTATTTCCCGTTTGACAGTCAACCGTCTGCAAATTTATGTTCATAATAAATCTAAAGCAGAATAGCGTAACCCTAACCTAAAAAAAATGTGGCAGGAATAATAAATACCACGATTAAACGCACACAAATATGTCATAAATGTTCATTATTCAACAAAGTACAGTCCAAACGTTATCATACAGCCCTGATATTGGGAAAAAAAAGAAAGAAAATCCAATTCGTCCAAACTAAAGAACATGCAATAACATGAGACCCTGAAAAAATATTGTTCTTTCTTTCATATATTGAACGATAAGTCGATATAGTAATTATAGTGAAAGGCCTATTCTTCACCCATTTCAATTGATTAAATTTACTAAATGTACAAAAACTTTGGGGGTTGTTCTGAAGTAGAATTAACACCAATAATAGAAGGTTAAAAGCTCACAGAAGTTGATTTTGCATAATATGGGACCTTTTTTATCTTACAAATCAGCCTTGCTATATTGTGTCTTTTACATCGATTGTACTTTACTTTATCAATTTATAATTATTAGTCTCATATTGTATTTGTATCTTATTTGCATCATATACGCACCTTATTTTTGTTGTATTTGTGTTGTATTTGTATCATGTTCATATTGTGTTTCTATCGTATTCATATTTGTATTGTATTTGTATTGTATTTGTATTGTATTTGTATTGTATTTGTATTGTATTTGTATTGTATTTGTATTGTATTTGTATTGTATTTGCATTGTATTTGTATTGTATTTGTATTGTATTTGTATTGTATTTGTATTGTATTTGTATTGTATTTGTATTGTATTTGTATTGTATTTGTATTGTATTTGTATTGTATTTGTATTGTATTTGTATTGTATTTGTATTGTATTTGTATTGTATTTGCATTGTATTTGTATTGTATTTGCGTTGTATTTGGGTTGTATTTGTATTGTATTTGCGTTGTATTTGGGTTGTATTTGTATTGTATTTGTATTGTATTTGTATTGTATTTGTATTGTATTTGGGTTGTATTTGTATTGTATTTGTTTCATATTGGTATTTCATGTTCGTATAGTGCTCTTATTCTTATATTATTTGTATATTATATTATATTTGTATCAGTATCATATTTGTATTGTATTATTATATTATTCAGTCAACGTCTTTATTTTATTCATGGCTAAAAAGGTCTATATTTTTCTATCATTATTCATTGTTTTATGTTGCATCACGTCGTTCCTAGTTTATGAATTCATTTCCTTTACATCAACAATACACAATTTTCTGATTCTGAAACTCTATCCCTCCTCTGTCCCATATATTGACTGTCTCTTCTTTATAATATCCAAACTCTCAAACTGTTCACACCTGACTTTATTTCTCATAAACATCTCAAACAAGTAAACATTTCTTTGTTCAAAAATACCCGACTTTGTTGTGCTTTGAACTCGCTCCGTCAGAATATTAATGTGGCTATTTTGAGACCGACTCAATCACATTTGCAGCTGTCTATTTACATTTGACAACAACAGAAACGCATTTATTTTCATTGTTGTTTCATTTTTAGCTGAACTCAGTGCTGCATAATGACACTTTCAAAATTAACTTGACCAAAATACTGCAAAGTCAAATAACATTAAAGGGGCTGTACCTGATTTTTACTGTTTTGAACCGTGAAAAACAGAGAAAGTTCATTTTAAAGTCTTTACATCAGTCACATGTATCTCTCACTTTCCTAATGCAGTCCCAGCACTTTTCATGACTTTCTGTGCGAGTTAAGCTAACACACATTAGCATGCTAACGGTGCACTTACTGCTTCTCGTAGCACAAAACGCTCGATAAACAGATGCAGAGAAAGCGTTATGGTGTCATTTTCACTCAAATAGATGCTTTTACAATAAATCTGCGCTGGGGCAAAACAGATTTTACTTTATTCAGATTCGTACTCCTTCTCACAGATAAATCCAAGCTCTTTTCAAGCACCTTCAAGGTTGACACGCAGGTTATTTCCAGCACCATTATGCTCGAAGTCAATGTGACAGGTCCTCATGTTTTTGTAATTCTGACGTAGTTTGGTGGGCGGGCACCTGTGGTAAATATTTTTCATAGTTTTACAGCTGTGAAGTTGCAGTTTGTGAAGACATTTTGGAAAAATAAAAGGTTAAAAATGGAATACCTCAGTGATGTCATAAAAAAGTGACGTACAATTGAAAATAAAGAGACAGTTAAAGGTCCCATAACATGCTAAATCGACTTTTCAGAGGTTTTAACCTTCCTACAGTGCTATTTGGGCCTCGTATGCTGTGCCCAAAGTGGTTTTTTGATTGATTCCCGCATGCTTTCGCTAGAGAACTGTCTTTTTTGTCCCCCTCGGCTGAGCAGCAGACGGGGGCTCATCCCATGGATGACGCGGCTTCCCATGGATGACGCGGTGTTTAAGCCATGCCTCCGGGAAGCGCGCAGCCGCAGAATAAAAACAGCTAATGCTAATGCTACACAGTAATTACACGATGGATACGACAGATCGAAGAGTTAGCTTGTTATTTACCAAACGGCAACGTCCGTCGTCGAGGTCCTGGAGCACGTCAAACTCCAGGTCAGATCCAGGACGTAGGACTCAGCACGACGCACCGTCAGGACGATAAAAGGTTTATTCCTGTGTTTGTGTATCGCTGTTTACCGGAGCACACGGCGCATGCGCACTATCTCCGCTCTAGGCTTCGGCACGAGTTGGGCGGGGGAGGCGCGCGAGTTGGGCGGGGGAGCAGCCTGCTCTCTGTTCGGGGGGTCAGATCTCAGAGTGAGCCGTTTGCTTTTGCAAGGAGGGGGGCCAGTCCAAGAAATGGGTGTATTTTGGAAACTGTTATGTTATGGATATTGCACAACGAGAAAATTTGATCAACAAAGCCCTTAGAATAGACTGTGTAAAGGGCAAAATAGCAGAATATGGGACCTTTAACACTCAAGTGATACATCTTTAAACAAAATGAAGGTGTTATCAGGTATTATAATTTGTCAAATCATAATCATTGCGTAATTTATATGGATTTTGGCCATTGTTTTCAAATGGTTGCTAGGAAACAGTTGTGGAATTACCTAACTATTTGCTGCCCATGTCCAACCAGGAAGTAACATTATAAACATTATGAAAACTGTCAAAGTGTGGACACACAGGCAAAATGTTTAACTCGGCCCTAACGCAGCAGTGTTTTTTTTTTGTTTTTTTTTTGTTTATTTGTTTTTTTTACATTCACAACAGTAACTTGTAGGTGTATATCTCAACTGTAGTTTCTAAATTTGACAAATGTTGTCAATTTTGTTGTTATTGTTTTTGTTTTGTATGTTTCTCTCCCAGAATGCATGTTGAGAATGTGAAGAAAATGAATCAGAATAAATGGGTTTTGGGAAGTGTGCTTTGTTGAAAATGTTGGGCAAATCAGAAATGAAATGTATGTACAGGGCACCGATTAGAAAGTTTAAATTTCAAGAATTTTCAAGCACTTTTCAAAAATTCAAGCACTTTCCCCACCTTGAAAACAACGTAGAAAAGGTTTCAGGGGTTGTCATCCGGACGCCGTTTGAAGATCGAGACGTTTCGACTTTTATCTAACGGTGTCCGGATGACAACCCCTGAAACCCTTTCTACGATGGACCACACCTGGACGAATGAGGGTTTACATCGACAAATTCTTGAAAACAACAGCAAAATTCAAGCGTTTTCAAGGATTTCCAGCACCCGTACTATTTATTGCATGCAAAAAATGTTTAAAAACAGTAAAAATCAGGTACAGCACCTTTAACCTCTTTTTCTTGCCATTTTCAGATCAGATTTTTAACAATAATCTAATATTTTACGCCTTTTCTTCATGCCATGTGCAGCGAAAAGAGGCTGAATGACTCAAACAAAGCGAGAATTACATCGAAATGTCACAGGGAACGTGTAAAATGTGTTTCTGATGAAAAAAAAAATCAATCTCAGTCGTTATCTGGGTCTTATTTAGAAAAGATCCCAGTTTAACAGACCATTTGCGATCAAAGAACTTGTCACATTAATTGATTAGTAAAATAATCCTTAGTTGCAGCTCTTCTGGGTTTATAATAAAACTGAATAACGATCATTATTCTTTTTTTTTTTTACCTTGTGCCTGAGTTCATGCACTGGCTTCCATTCGTTTCCCACCAGCTGACGAGGTATTGTTGTCCCGTAGTTTTTCTGCCTCTGTGACGACGCTCTTCTTTCCACAGTTGGGCTCAAGAGATTTCCTACAAAAGAAAAGGAAAATAAACATGTTTTGAGATTACGCAGACACATTTAAAGTCTTACCAGCTGTTTGTCGAGTCCCAAAACCAGATAAAAATCAATTTACCAAAACAGAACCATGGGGAATATAAAGTTATTTGTAAAGAGACAAACCAGGAACATGATTCATAATGTAGTCCTGATGTGTGAATGGGACACACAAAAGCCAGGTTTTCTTTACAAGTGTCATTATTTGTGTGTTTGTTAAGATTGTGCTGTTGTTTTTAAAGGTGCACGATGTTATTTCTTTGCATATGACTGAACTATAGGCCTGCTATGAGTTAAACCCTTACACTGAAGGCCTATTTTTCCTAAAACGTCTGACTAAAATGAGTCCCAATTCAAACTGAAGCTGTTCTTGAACCTTTTGGAGCACAAACTATTGGCTGGACTCTTTGTGAAGCTGAGACTTTGTAGTTTTGGAGTCTGATTTACTCTAATTAAAAGTGGAAACAAGCTCTGCAAAGAGGGAAACAAAAGCTCTGCCTAAATTGTCTTTGTTGAATATATGAATGAGTAAAGCTGGTGTCTGGAGGTAACGCCGGATTGACACTAGTTTGGGCTTTTGTTGGGTTTTGACAATCCCTCTTTCAAAACTGAAGCTAATTTGACTAGAAATTAGTTTTGGGGACTTGAAAAATGAAAAGGAAAAAAGTCCGGGTGGAATCCACATAAAAGTACTTTTTTATTTGTGGGTTTGGAGAACAAACTGACTCTAATTCATCCCAGAATGTTTGATTTGACTGGAAATAAGAGGTTTCTTTTTATGTCTAACATTTGTAGCAGCTTGATAGTTTCCTTTTATCAGATGGTGGACAAAATGAAATAAAGAAAGAAAAAGTTGAATGTAACACCGGTGGGACATCTTCAGCTTAAGGCGAGACACTACAGGCAAAAGGTGTTTTTTTTTTTTCAATATTTTGTTTTTTGGTCAGTTTGTTCTATCAACATATCAGCTTTCATGTGGAAACTTGGAACAAACTTGTCCAATCTGCTCCTAAAAATGTTTTATTTATTCTATTTAATCCACTTCATCCATAGATTTCTATTTGACATTGTGACTTCAAAGGCCCACAAAGACATAAAGATCAGCCTTAAAGTAGCTCCTACACCAAACTGTACAATCTTGGACTCAACAAGATTTTGACGAAACGTACAGGATTCTTTAAAATATCTAATTCTAAAACTGATTTATTGAAGTTTTAAGTTAAAAAAATCATGTGAAATATGAATTTTTAGGACAATTTTCAGTCCAATCTATCTGTACATTTTTTTCTAACTAACATGTGTACAAAATGAACCAAGAAATTTAAACCTGGTTCTGTCAATTTTTGAGATTTAAATGTTTTTTCTGATTTAAATGATTAAAAGTTTTTTTTTACACATAAAATGCCGATGATGAAAAACTTGTAATACATTTTTTTTCTTTCATTTATGTGAGTAAACTACAGGAGAAGTTTACATTTGATTTCTTTACATTAAAGATGTTTTCCTATTCACCTGTAGTGTCTCACTTAAAGGTGTTTTAATTGATTAATCGCAACTAATTGATTATTTTTTTTAAATCAAGTCATCGAATAATCGTTACAGGTTGATACACAGACTCAAAAACATGTCATGAGCTGAGAGAAGAGGGTTTATGACTCAGAAAGGACAGCACTCACACAAAAATGACACTGCTTTGAGTGCATTTTGTGTTTTAGCTGAATTATTCTGTAACTTCTGTAAATATTCTTCACCAGGACATCCTCACATGGCTTCACTTCAGCTTTATCTGGGTCAAATTGAGTAAAAATTGCATATTCACAGGCCTTTCGAGTTCTAAACCACTAATCGACATGGTAAAAAGAACAACGTCTCACGCTACAGCACACTTACTCCTACATGTCGCTAAAAACAAACTAGAAAAAAGAAGAAAAGCTCGCAGTATGGATGACTTAAAAGGTTCTTGTCATATTAAATGTGTTTAGCAGCCCTCCATTTCTGGAATAAAGTCTGTAAAAAGGAATTTAAATGACATTGCTGATCCGGTGCGAATGCTCACGATACAACACAGACGTCGTGGAGTCATATCAAATCTATAAACGGCCAAATAGGGCTTTAAAATAATACAAAATCGCACAGTGTTAGCCCAGTCCACCAACTTTAGTTATTTGGTGAGGAATGAATAATGCCATGTAAAGCGATACGGCAAAAAATTCTTATCACGATTTTCTTGGGGCCAGATCATGCCTTCGATTTTATCAAGATTCATGTTCACTTTCACATTTCACATTTCATTTCACAGCCACAGAGCGGCTAGAGCTTCTGCCTCTCAATAAGGAGATCGTGGGTTCGAATCCCAGACCACCCCAACATCGTGGTTTCAAATTCTGAACCACCCCAACATCACACGATCTCTCTGGTTGGAGTCTGCATGTCCTCCCCGTGTTACCGTGGGTTCTCTCCGGGTTCTCCGGCTTCCTCCCACCGTCCAAAGACATGACTGTGTAGGTTAATTGACAACTCTAAATTGTCCCTAGTGAATGAATGTGAGAGTGAATGGTTGTCTGTCCATGTCTCTGTCTCTGTGTTAACTCTGCGACGAGTTGGCCACTGTCCAGGGTGTACCCCGCCTAAAGCCCAAAGTCACTGGGATAGGCTCCAGTCACCCGCGACCCCTAACGGGAATAAGCGGTAGAAAATGAATGATGAATGAATGATGCCTTTGTCACTTTTAATCTTTGTTGCTTTTAATCGCGTTTCTGTCGCTTTTAGTCTCGTTTATGTCGCCATTAGTCGCGTCTTTGTCACTTTTAGTCACGTTTCTGTTGCTTTTAGTCGTGTGTTGGTGCATTGAGTCAAGTTTGTTGTTTTTAGGCGCATTTTTATCGCTTTTCAGTTGTGCTTTTGTCGCTTATTTCATGCTTGTACAAATCCAAACTACAGTGTTAGCAGTTTTTATTCAAATCAAAGCAAGACATTTTGTTGTTTGTGGAAGAAATGATTGCACGTCAAAAAAATTGCAGCCTTTTTGCAGTTCTTTCTTTTCTTTCTTTATTCGTTTATTAGGACAGTGTACAGTTACATTAAGCACAATGGCAGAGATGCTTGTACCAGACTCTAACTTCACAGCTAATTTCCATCTGTAGTCCTCAGGGGGAGGGGTCAACAATAATTATTTACATATATACAACAATCAAAAAGCCACAACCCTTGTTGCTTCCACATGCAGCATCTATCCAATCTCACCAACTCATACAACATATTCATACACTCATTAAACACATTCTCTATATAGTCAACATTTACATTTCAGTCATTCTTAATTGTGCGTTAATTAATTGCATCCATTAAATTTGCGATTTTGTGACGATTTCGTTAAATTGTGCAGCTCTGGCCTTTAAGAGGTGAATAAAGTCATCTGCTCAGAGGCTTCAGAGGCTAAACAACAGGAGAAAAAGTGTGTTTGAACAGACAGCTGCATTAAAGAGACAGTCAATCACGATACGACGATTTCACAAAAACAGCAGATTGTCACAGGGACGAGCTCAACATTACATTTTTATCACTATCGCCCAGCTCTGGAGAAAACTTAAACGAAACACGCAGCTCATTGTTCCATTTGTCTCAACCGCACTGGCTCACTGAACACGCCAGAACAAAAGGCATTATTGACCTACACGATGATCCAATAAGCGGAGCCCTGTTTCCACTCGCGGCGGTAATAAAAGTTGCCGTCTATCTTTAAAAGCACGTCACGCGGGACTGAAATCTAATGGCGACTTGCTGCAGGACTGGGCTAACATTGTTTTTACTGTAATCAGCTAACGCGGCGGGGAGCCCATTTTCAGCTCAGGTCGGTGTAACGGGAGCGGCACATTCGTTTTGGTGCACAGACCCTAAATCACAGGGTTGCATTCTCCGCTGGCAGCAGGAGTAAAGCGCTTTATGGGCGTGTGAGGTCTGGGTCATGAATTATTACCACACCAAAAAGCTTTGTTCCATTCTCTACGTGAAATCAGAGACAAAATATATGCAATCACACAATGTATTATTACCAGCTGACAGACTGAGCTGGATAATTGAGTGTAAGAGAAAGATATACTCTGAAATAAGTAATGATTGTCAAAGTAGTATTGTAGTTTCTGTTGTTGTTGTTGAAGTAGTAGTTGTTGCCTATAGTCTATATAAAGAAATTAATCATAGTCTAGTGTAAAAATACAGTAATTGCGCTGTTAAAGTGAGAAAAATGGTTTAACAGCAGGCTGATAGTGATATTTATACTGTATGTGTTACCTTATGATGAGTAAATATTTAGCAAATAGCAAATATCACAACGGATTTGATTTTTAAGCTCCAAATGTATACTTAAAATACAGAAAATGAGGTGGTCTGAGAAAACATATTTGGGGAGATCTTTTACCGGTAAAAACCTTTAAATGTCTAATTTTGAAATGGGACACAAAACAAACTTGAAACTTTCACAATCCATAATTTAACGCAAACTAAATGTCTCAGTATCCGCGTGACAACAGAAAAGAGCAGTATCTGTGTTTGAATTTGTCAAAACATTCAGAGCTGCTTTTACATGTACAGCACTTTTGCTTTGTATCACAGAGGAATTTGTAATTACTGCAGTTTTACTTTCAAGACAGTGATCACGACACAAAACAAGATCGTGGTGACTGTTGATATATAGCTGTCGACTTTTGATTTCTGTTTTAGAGGTGGATCTGTTTAGTTGTCATTTGATTTTACACAATTATTTGTTCCTAATTAACACTGTATTGGACAGTGATATTACATACGCATCAAATTCAATACATACATTATGTATCTTAAATAAATGAATAATCATTTGACAATTAATTATTTGAGTTTCTTTTAATAAGACAGTTGTAAATAGCTATAAGCTCATTTACCTGACATGGTAATCAGGTAAATGAGCTTATAGCTATTTACAACTGTCTTATTACAAGAAACTAATTTACAAGAAGACAGAATGAACTTTCAAAATATAATCGTTTGACAATCATTTTTATTTGTGGCTCAATAAGGCAATGAACTACTATATAAATGAAATAAGATATAGTTGTAACAGCAGAATCATCAGTGTTAAACTCAGTAGAGCACACAGTTGGTTGTTGGTTCAACTTGACAAACGTTTTCTTTCCTACAGGGATCTAGATCGTGTCAGCAAAGAATGTTAAATGCTATGAATGTATTTACGCATACAGTTTTTTTCATAGCTTTTTTGTTTACTTTTTAAATCGTTCTTGCAAATGTATCGCTGGACATTTGGCACATCAAGCCATAAACAGAAGGTCTTTCACATTCGATCTCGAGCTCCATTTTTGCCTTTCACTTCGCTGTTTTAGATAAAATACACTGTTATCAAATTTAAAAAACTAAAACAAATTCGCTTTCAGCATCAGCGTTTTAACTTCCATCACAGGTTTCCTCCCCCGTCTCCGTATGGGGCATCAAATTAACGCAAGGATCAGTTGCCTTTGCCTCTCCAGGGGACCCCCTCGTGCCCGTACAGTAACTCAACACTTTCTGCCGGTTAAATTCCTCTTTCCTTCACTTACTCAGCACGGCCCCTCCCCCAGACGGCGTGTTTTTATAGCTAATGAGGTTAGGCTGACCCCCCACTGCTCTGTACCATGCTGCCCGTCCTGTCCTCGCCAAACGCTCCCTTCTTATCACCACCGGGATTTAAGTTTCTGGACTGCTGAGTTTAATGAGAGAAAGTGCTTACTGTTGCGGTCACTGTGTGCTGACAATAGTCGTATTTCTAACACTACTTTCTCGTCCATTACTAGAGCTGCGCAGTTAATCGAAATCGAAATTTGAATGGATGCAAATAGCAAATCGCGATGGCTGCAATCATTTCCTTCACAAAAAAAACTAAATATCCAGTTTTAATCTGCGTAAAAACCGCTAACCCTGTAGATTTGTCAAAAAATGTTCTGAAAAAGCGATATAAATGCAACTAATGTGAGAAAAACACAGCTAAAAGCGATTAAAAACTTTTAAAAACATGTCTCAAAGCAACATATGACTAACAGCGACAAAAACACAAGTTATAGTGCCAAAAACTCAACTAAAAGCAACAAAAACACAGCTCAAAGCGTTAAAAAGGCGGCTTAAATTCACAAAACAAAGTCAAAAATGTATATTAAAAACATCACAAACACGACTAAAAGCATAAAAAACGGTGGCTTAAAGTGATAAAAATGTCAAAAACACATCTATAATTGACCAAAATATAACTAACAGCGACAAAAACAGGACCAAAAGTTAAAAAAATGTGACTAATAGTGGCAAAAACGTGACTAACAACACCAAAAATGCAACTATAAGGAACAAAAAGTAAAAGCTACAAAACAGCGTCCAAATGCAACAAAAAACGTGACTAAAAGTGAAAAAAAATCTCACAAAACATGACTAACAGCGCCAAAGTGACAAAAAGTGACAAAAATGTGACTAAAAGGGACAAAAACGTGACTAAATAGGACAAAACATGACTATGAACGGCAAAAATGCAACTAACCGAGCCGAAAATGCAACTATAAGGGGCAAAACCGCCTCCAAATGCGACAAAAAAACTTTACTAATAGTGACATAAAAACATCTTAAAGTGACAAAAATGTGACTATAGGCAACAAAAACATGTGATTTGTTTAGTAGTTTGACAGTTCATTTAAGTCTTTTCGTCAGTTTTCCTTATATAAATATTCCTACATGTGAACATTAGGTCTATAAGAGCTAGGAATGAGTTCGACCAATTTAAATATGGACTTCCTCCTTCCACGGTTTGATATCAGGTGCCCAGCTTTAAACCACTACGACTATTGCCCCATATCTGCTCCTGTCCCTCTCAAACTCCCCTGACGCTTATCACCAGCAGGAGCCTGTGTTTGCTGAGCTGGTCACCCTCTGCTCCAGGGTTTGTTATCAGCCGTAACACTGACCCGCAACGACAGGCTCCAGAGAAGAAGAAGGAGAAAGAGGAGGAGGGGAAGAAAGAGGAGGAGGAGAAGGAAGAGAAAGAGAGGAAGAAGGAGGAGAAAGAGGAGGAGGAGAAGAAAGAGAGGAGAAAGAGAAGAAGGAGAGGAGAAAGAGGAGAAGAAGAAGGGGGGAGAAGGAGGAGAAGAAGAAGAGGGAGAAAGAGGAGGAGGAGGAGAAAGAGAGGAGAAAGAGGAGAAGGAGGAGAAGAAGAAGAAAGAGGAGAAGAAGGAGGAGGAGAAGAAAGAGGAGGAGGAGAAGAAAGAGAAGAGAAAGAGGAGAAGGAGGAGACAAAGAAGGGGGAGAAGGAGGAGAAGAAGAAGAGGGAGAAAGAGGAGGAGGAGGAGAAAGAGAGGAGAAAGAGAGGAGAAAGAGGAGAAGGAGGAGAAGAACAAGAAAGAGGAGAAGAAAAAGGAGAAGAAAGAGAGGAGAAAGAGGAGGAGGAGAAGAAGAAGGAGAAGAAAGAGGAGGAGGAGAAGAAAGAGAGGAGAAGGAGGAGAAGAAGGAGGAGAAAGAGAGGAGAAAGAGAAGAAGAAGGAGGAGAAGAAAGAGAGGAGAAAGAGAAGAAGAAGAAGGATTAGAAAGAGAGGAAAAAGAGGAGAAGAAAGAGTGGAGAAAGAGGCGAAGACGAAGAGGGAGGAGAAGGAGAAGAAAGGGGAGAAGAAGAAGAAGAAGGAAAAAGAGAAGGAGGAGAAAGAGGAGAAGGAGAAGGAAGAGAGGAGAAAGAGAGGAGAAAGAGAAGAGGGAGAAAGAGGAGAAGGAGAAGAAGAAGAGGGAGGAGAAGGAGAAAGAGAGGAGAAAGAGACGAAGAAGGAGGAGAAAGAGGAGGAGGAGAAGGAAGAGAGGAGAAAGAGAGGAGAAAGAGAAGAGGGAGAAAGAGGAGAAGGAGAAGAAGAAGAGGGAGGAGAAGGAGAAGAAAGAGGAGAAGGAGAAGAAAGAGAGGAGAAAGAGGAGAAGAAAAGGGGAGAAAGAGGCAAAGAAGAAGGAGAAGGAGGAGAAGAAGAAGAAAGAGAATAAAAGAGGAGAAAGAGGTGAAGGAGAAGAAGGAGAGGGAGGAGAAGAAGATGAAAGAGGAGAAGTAGAAGAACGAAAAGAAAGAGAAAAAAGAGGAAAAAGAGGCAGAGGAGGAGGGAAAGAAAAAGGGGAAGGAGAAGAAAGAGAAAAAAAGAGGAGAAAGAGACGAAGAAGGAGAAAGAGGGAAAGAAGAAGAAAGAGGAGAAGGAGAAGGAGAGGGAGGAGAAGAAGGAGAAGAAGAAGAAGGGAAAGAAGATGAAAAAGGGGGAGGAGGAGAAGAAGGAGGAGAAGAAGAATAAGATAAAGAAAAGGAGAAAGAGAAGGAGGAGGAGAAGAAGAAGAAGGACAAAAAGAACAAGAAGAAGAAAAAGAAAAAGAAGGAGGAGGAGGTGTTTTAGCATTGAGAAAAAGCAGAACAAACTTGGGGGTTATTAGCACCATCTGACGATTAGCAGACGCCGCAGTTTAGACTAATGAGTCATGCATCAGAGGAGACGAGAAAGAGATGGTTAAGTCTAGAAAGAAAACACCAGTCAGCTGGCAGTAATAGACCCAGTACAGTTTACAGATGTGCAAGAAAGACAGAGATAACTCAGAGCAAGCTTTAAAATACTGACCCAGTTGTCCTGCACCTTTATTCAAGTAACAATATCATTTCAAATCTATTTTAGTGCAATAAAACATCTTTCTATCCCTTCTTAAAGCTGGGATTCCTGACTTTTTTGGGTCTAAATCTGTGAATTTTTTGTTTTCCATCAAATAATATCTTGTAAAAGCAGCACTTTCTGACCATAATGAGACCTCGGTGTGCTGTCTGCATCTAATAATAAAGTATTTTGTCTCGAAATAAGAGCTGAAAGCAGCGCTCTGATTGGCTGTGCTCAAGTGGTCCTCCCCAGTTTCAGTTTGAGTCTGAAAAAAGTTGTTTCAAAGATGTGCACAGGACCGAAAATTAATGCAAGTGAATTTTAACGACGTGGCAAAGGGTTTGTGAGAGCAAGGGACGAGTTAGATTGATTAAAAAAGCTATGTCTGGTTCCGCGGTGAGAAAATAAAGAACCCCAGCTTTAAGGCGAGACACTGCAAGTGAATAGGAAAAAATCTTAAATTTAAAGATATCAATTTGAAACTTCTCCTGTAGTTTACTCACATACATATAAGAAAAAATTGTATTACAAGTTTTTTATCTTGTAATGTTTTCATACAGAAATAAGGCCTTTTATGTGCAAAAACGGCCAAATGTACACATATCTGGGACATTTCAATCTGAAAAATTGACAGAACCAGGTTTACATTTCTTGGTTCATTTTGTTATATGAGTTATATTAGTCATATTAGTTATTTTAAAAAAATACAGAGAGGATTTTGGATTTCTTATTTTGTTTTTGAGGAAACTTGATCTGACTGAAAATTGGCCTAAAAATTCATATTTCGCCTCATTTTTTTACTTAAAACTTTAATAAAATCAGGATAAGAAATAGATATCAAAAAATCTTTCAGTACATTTCGTCAAAATATTGCTCAGTACAAGATTGTAAAGTTTGGTGTTTGCAGGAGCTACTATAAGGCTGATCTTTATGTCTCTGTTTGAGAAAAACGGAATAATAAAACATATTGAAGTGCAAATTGGACATGTTTGTTGTTTCCAAAAGAAAGCCTGCATGTTGAAAGAGCAAACTGACCAAAAAAATCTGAATTGTGCCTGTCGTGTCTCGCCTTAAGCAAATCTCCTCGACTTAATATGTGTAAGATGGCATGAAATAGGAAAAAAACTCCACTTTATGACAAACCCTCTGAATAAAAACCTCACTTAGGACAGAGAACAGGTATAACAGCGACTTTGCACTCAAAAAAGTACGAAATATCTCTAGTTCTCAACGTCTTGGTTCACGGTTGTAATTTCTGCTGAGGTGAGCTGCGGTTGCCAGTGAGAAATCCAAACAGTGGACGGTTGTTGATTTATTTTGCTAAGAGGAAAAAGTGAAAGAGTAGACTTGTTAAAATCTTGCAAGAGAGGACTTTTTGACGTTTGAATGACTTGGTTGAAGGTCATTTGTTTCCCAAGAACTCTGTGGTTTGGAACGCTCAGAAATTTGGTTTAGTTTAAAAGGTTAAATGTGGAAGTGGGAAACGGGAAAACCTTATAAAGCTCTGGAGGCAACACAATTCAAAACGACAATGTAATTAAATATCCCTGTAATTTATAACCTTAACCATACCCCGTGGTTTATTAAGTAAATAATAACAAATAAGGCCACATCAATGTATGCAAAAGTGTGAGTTAAAGGGTCTTGATTTGAGTATAATCATTTAAATTTCAGACGTTTTGACTCGTTAAGATGAGCTAAAAGTATTTATTTAATGGAACTGGATGATTTGACTTGTTTCAAACCATTTCTGACTTGTTTCAATACATTACTTCTTACTTCAAGCCAAATTACCTGCCAATGTGTTAAGATAATTTGACTTACCTCATTGGCAAATTTATTTTCTTATTTTAAGTTTAAATATTGCATAATCAGTCAAAACTACCATAAACCCAGTGAATTATAGTCAAAACTACTCAAATCCAGATAAAAATGATAAATACAAGTCATTTCAAGCAAGGTTAGATTATATTTTTTGCTGTGTGTGGTCCTCGGGAAAAATGCAAATGAACGCTCGCACAACTCAGAAAATCTACTTGGGAATTTGTGTAAGAAGCTGCTGCCCGACTTATTATATTCTGTATTTTTCATATTGTTATTAGTCTTTAAACATGCTCTTGAGTGACTTGTTTTCTTATTTATCCAATAACTTTTTATCAGCTAGTGTGAAATGACACTAAGTGCATCCAACCAGCAGATGGCGCCAGAGCAATATACAATCTAGTGAAGTTAGTGCTAAAAAGATGCTATGTTGCGGATTTGTAGCAGAAATGGTCAGAACGAGTCTGGCGATGATTTAAGGACTTAAAACAGCGGAAGATTCTCTGATAAATGACGTAGATGATCTGAAAATACGTCCCGGATAGAAGGAGTTTGCAGGACGTGTTTTTGATGCTCGGAGGGAGAGGATTTTCTGATGAACATTCCTCAAAACAGAGTGAATGCAACAGAATGCTACTTCAGGTATGTTTTTGATGACGGAACATTGTTTGATGATTAATAGCTCAAAAAAGTAACTGTAGCAGAATATGCTATGTGTCCTTTAATAGTTTGAGGCAACTGAGTAACGTTACAACAGTTAGGGGTTTACTTTCAGTCGTTTATATCACGTGCAAGAAAGACTCACTACTGTTTAATTAATTGTAGATGAAATGTTAAAGACATGATAGGCAAATCTCACTGTTAGCTTCATTAAAGGTCCCATATTCTGCTCTTTTCCCCTTTACACAGTCTATTCTAAGGCCTTTGTTGATAAAATTTTGCGTTGTGCAATATCCATAACATAACAGTTTCCAAAAAACACCAATTTCTTGGACTGGCCCCCCTCCTTGTAAAAGCAAACGGCTCACTCTGAGATCTGACCCCCCCGAACAGAGAGCAGGCTGCCTCCCCCGCCCAACTCGCGTGCCTCCCCCTCCCAACCCGTGCCGAAGCCTAGAGCGGAGATAGTGCGCATGCGCCGTGTGCTGCGGTAAACAGCGATACACAAACACTGGAATAAACATTTTATCCGTCCTGACGGTGCGTCGTGCTGAGTCCTACGTCCTGGATCTGACCTGGAGTTTGACGTGCTCCAGGACCGCAACGACGGACGTTGCCGTTTGGTAAATAACAAGCTAACTCTTCGATCTGTCATATCCATCGTGTAATTACTGTGTAGCATTAGCATTAGCTGTTTTTATTCTTGCGGCTGCGTGCTTCCCGGAGGCGTGGCTTAAACACCGTGTCATCCTGGTGAAGCCGCGTCATCTTAGTGAGGAGCCCCCGTCTGCTGCTCAGCCGAGGGGGACGGAAAAGACAGTTCTCTAGCGAAAGCATGCGGGAATCAATCAAAAAACCACTTTGGGCACAACATACGAGGCCCAAATAGCACTGTAGGAAGGTTAAAACCTCTGAAAAGTCGATTTTGCATGTTATGGGACCTTTAAACGTTGTTACAGAGCGGAGTCTGTGATTTTATTATTGGTGACATCGAGATCCTAATTTCTGGATGCAAACAGTTCAGTACCCCGACATCTCATCTCAGAAACCCGAGTTCCCGAGGACCACGTAGACAAATAAAAATAAAAAAACAAGACAAAGCAAACACATATCTGTCTCATACAAGCAAGCAATGTTTTTCGAGAATTATACATCTGTTTAATTCCAATATTTTTTCATTTTTTTTACATTACACAAAAACAAACAAACTCAATAAAAACTGTGAGGCATACCATACAGAATTGAAGCACTTCCACATTTCAACATTTTGACAGTTGTAGACAAAAACCCTGGGCTCAGTCGCTGCTCTTTCACTCTCATCCACCTCCCCAACATTTTTTCACACACTGCGATGTTCATCATACTTTCCTTCCACATTTTTCGTGTAGGAGCAGTTAGTTCCGTCCACAGTTTAAAAATAAGCTTGGCACATGTCGCCGGCTCACACTTTGAACACAGGCTTGCTCAGCACTTGTCCCTCGTACTCCACTAACAAGGTGTATTTTCAAGCAATAAAAATAGTTATGTTTAAAGGGGATATATTCTGCAAAAAGTCAACTTTAATGCGCATTTAACCTCGTTACAACAGATTTTCCTCATCATTATCGCACTCAAAGTTGTAATTGATTGATTAATGCATTGCGTAAATCCTGTTTTGTTCTGCAACTAAGGCTCAGAAAAGTCTTGTTTTCACTTACCACTTATCCCTGCCCACATCGCTGTACTTAGTTGAGATTTTTTGAAAAATAAAGGCGCTGAAATGTCATTTAGAGACACTTTTCAAAAATATAAACATGTCAATGACAATCCGCTGCAGTGTAATGTGACTACGAAGAGGCGGAGCTTATCATTTCTGCAGTTTTGAACAGGAAGTCTATAAACTCGTTTGTATTATTAAGCCGTTTTAGATCAATAGTGCGGTTTACAATGAACAAAATGTAAAATGATCATCTACTTATGCTATAGTTTCATATGAAGTACATTTAAAAAAACAAAATACGTCTCCTTTAATGCTATACTGTGGGACATTGCAGGTAAAGCAACAATATCGTATGCATATTACACCTTTAACTTTGAGCTGTGGAATCTGTTGCTCGACTCTTGAGTTTTTTATTGCAGTTTGGGGACAGGACTTAAATCTAAAACTACGCACCCGAATTTCACTGTAAAATAATATAGCCGTAAAATAACTTGTAAAACCGCTAACACTTGGAATGTCCTGCAGATTAATTGACTTAGTATTTTAATAAAGCTTCAGCTACTGGTCCCCGCTCTGATACTGCTGGCATTGTAACTTCACAAACCCTGCCGTATCTCCACAGTAGGTTTTATTGGCGCTGTATAAATGGTACAGTCTCTGCTTGTCCACACAGGGGCCACTGGAGGCACAAGTCACAGCCAGAACTCAGCTTTATTAACTTCTCTGTTTAGATTCGGCTTTATTGAACGTATAAATAAACTGTTTTCTCAAATCCTGGTGCCACTTTTAGTTTTAGCGCTCACACATACCACACTAGTGACATTTGAGAAACAAAAACACTAAAGTGAAGGTTTGTGCGTTTCCACAAGTTTTCTGTTTTGTACAATTTAAATTAGGGCTGTGTAATTACTCAAATGTCAATCGAAATTCAGTTAAATCTAATCATCAGTGATCAGTTTGGGTCTTTTTAATCAACAGGTCTTCAGCAGAACTAAGACTTTTGAGAAAGAAGTCAAACTATTTATTTTCTGTCAAATGTCACTGATTAAAAGTGTGTATTTTTCATTTTTAAAGGAGCTGTACCTAATTTTGACTATTTAAACGGGAAAAACAGGACTAGTCCATGTTCCAGAAGTAAATTCTGTGTTGCCCCAGCACAAATATATTGTAAAAGCACGCATTCGAGTGAAAAAAGACCACAATGTTTTCTCCCCATCTATTTATAGAGCGTTTTATTCTACGAGAAGGAGGAAGTGCATCGTTAGCTAATGTTTGTTAGATTTACCCCAGAATTTAAGTGAAAAGTGCTTATAAACGCATCGCTGTGAACATTTAGGATGCTGGGGCTGCATTAGGAAAGTGAGCGATATATGTGACCGATGTAAAGACTTAAACATGAACATTTCAAAACAGTAAATGTTTCAAAACAGTAAAAATCAGGTACAGCCCCTTTAAGGAACTGATGTTAGGAGCCATTTTGTTTGTTTGTAATAAGACAAAATGTAGAAAAGTAACGATTAATCAATGTTTTTGTCAGTTATTTCAAATTATACCAGTCAGTTTGTCCATTTGTTTTTGGGATATCAGGCAACTTGTGTGAGGTGTCTTGCTCATGGACACAAACACAGTCCCTATTCAAACCACCAAACTTCCACTTTCTGTAAAGTGGCCCCTCAGACTGGTTCAGTTTGAAGCGTCTGTTAATTAAGGGCCTGGTACATGTGGGTCCACTACGTCACCAAAACATTACTGGTGTTTTTTTTTTTTTTTTAACAAATAAACTCTAAATCGTCGCAGTATTATACTTTTTCTTCATACTGTCGATCCCACCAATTCACGAAAATACTTTTAGTTATTCCTCGTTTGTGTCGCTGTGAGATGTGGCTAAAGCTAGAGCTAACAAGATGTAGCTTTCGGTTTATCGTCAGCTTTTTCTGCATGTATTTCACTTCTCTGCACATCTACACCGCATTTAACATCTCTCTATGAAATATATGACATTGATTTGTGTTGGATCTATTATACACTGGAAATATAACATTTACAGTCTTGAATTGAGTGCTGTACGTCGATAAACAAGCGCTAATGCTAAACATGTGCTAGCTTTGATTTGCTAAGTCCTTCGGCTCAACAAGTAAAGTTATCCTTAATGGAAATGTGGCGGTTTAACACAAGATCAAGTCAGTGTTTGGTGAGGAATGTCTTTTTATATTTTCTTTTTGCTGTTTCGTTCTGTTCATTCTGTTTGCGTTCTCTTCTGGACTGACCCGATCCGCTCCAAAGCAAACCAGTCGAAACGCGCCTATAGATCCTCCAGTAACCACTTAAACATATTTTTTTTTAAGTTGAAACTATAAGATTAAACACATTCAGTATTTGTCATGGTGCACCACATTAACAAAATGGTTATTCGATCAGTTGTGCTTTGAGTGTAATGTTTCTCTTCAAAGTTGATGAGACCAAACCACAGAACTGCTATTGAGATCCCATATGTGCAAAATGCTATGGCCTTAACTCAACTCAATATGGAAACAATCTTGTTTAAACTACAAACTACTTGATCTGCCTCATATAAATAGCACAATGGGTAATTTAGTGCCACACTTTGCCCTTAATAGTCCAAGACGCTTTTAAAATGTGTTAATAAATGTATCTTGTTTGGCTGTTAAGTTTATAGATAAAGATGTGATTCAAAATTGGCTCAGTGCTTAACTTTTCACAAAGATCAAAGCTTTAAAGGAGAAATACTATGCAAAATGTACTTTTCCGTCATCAAAAGCATGTCTGGAGTTGCATTTAGCTTCATTCACACTAGTTTGATGAATCCTGGTTAGAAAATCATGTTCCCTTCAACCGTCAAAAACACTTCATTCAAATTCCTTTGATGTGTCACGTTTTTCGATGTGTGACGTATATAAAAATGTTTGTAATTCTCTCTGTGGACAGTAGATGGAGCCACAGCTAAGTTACAATAGCGTCACCCAAGGCTGTGATAAAGTTATATTGTTTATTGTAAAAAAACATCTTCTTTTTAGTTCTAAAACATGATCATTCAAAGTAAAGATACTCTAGAGCATATAATGAGCAAATAATACATAAGTGTCCTTTAAAGGTGAACTATAGGTTTTCTAGTAATTTATAAATATTTTTTGCTTTGTTTAGAAGGTTCCACAGTATGATATAAACTCGTCCATGGTTCAGTTATACAGTTGAAGAAGTTTTTATTGCCCAAAAAGTACTTGGATTGCTGCTTAAATCCATATCGCTGCTAATTGTCCATCACTTTGAAACACATGAACAGCCAGTACTTCATACCCTTTTCGTTTCAAACGTTTTCACACACAAGGTGCACCCAACCTTCACCATCACTTCAAATGAGATTTTCATTTTGACAGCAGCTGCAAAAACACACATACACACAAAAAAACCTCAAAATCTCTGGAAACTGTCGTGATCAAAAACGTCTTGAAGGACACAAGGATGACACATCTTCTCCAGCCTCAATGTTTGGCAACTCTGTCCACTAAAAGAACCACAGTATGGACTTTCATTAAACGCATATGGACCACATTAAACCAGGGTGATGATGCAAAGTTGGACCGTCTAAAATGGGAGGAAAACTATAAAAAACATAACGAAATTCTCATGCATCATATGAAAGAGGGTCTGGATTTTCTATAAAATGATTAAAAGAAATCAAACCTCAAAAGTGGAGGATGTTTTCGATCAAGATTTTGTTCCATGTTCCTTGCTTAAGCATTGCCCAATGAAAAGTTAATGTCTGCAGCCATTGTTCATCCACAATACAGGCTTTTACGGCTTAAAACTATACTAAACTTTCACAATACGACAATATCAAACTCGATTTTGATCCTATGTGGTCTTATAATCGGTCTCGTAAAGCAAGATCATTCTAAAATTAAAACCTGTAATGTTTTTACTGACTTTTTAGTATCAATACTCACTCAAATGTGTATATCGTATTGATATTTGTTAAGCTATCAATTACTATCTTGTTTATGAGACTTTTGACAATCCTACTTCATGTTGTGTATGCTTTTGTGTATAATTGTATAACTTCTATTTAAACTGTATAAAAGTGGAGTCCATTGAGATGTTATTGCTTGGCCTGGAATGTTCTATGGCAGGACTATTCAACTTTATTTTACAGGAGGGAAAGATTTTTCGGATTGTTTTGTCCTCGGGGCCAGAAACGTGTCCAAAGCTTTTGAAATACGAGATAAATAGAGATAAATAAAAAGTAAAATGAAAGGCTTTAACAACATCTGCAAAAGTGAACCAGGACTAAACCGGGTTTAAAGCAGGTCTAAACCCGAACTAAACCATGATTAATCCAATAATAAGAGATTAAATATTGTCTATATTTTTGGAAGATTGATTGAGGGCCAGGTCATATCCTTTGGAGGGCCTGATTTGGCCCCCGGGCCTTAAGTTGAATAGCCCTGATTCAATGGTATGGCATTAAAGTTATTCATCTCCATGGTAACAAGGAAGTGACACCTCCTGGTTAAGTACATATATTTTTTTGCAATGAAACCACCTGGAATTGAATAAATGCAGGATATAGAGGTAGCCTACAGTGCATCTTTAATAAGATATTAAAGGAGACATATTATGTTTTTTGTTTTTTCCTGGTACTTAGTATTTCATTACTACAAAAGAAGATCATAATGTAATATTTTTTTATTGTAAACCACACTATTGATGTAAAACAGTTTAGTAATAGAAACATGTTCCTGTTCAAAACTGCAGAACTGATAAGCCACGCCTCTTTAAAGTAACATATCACTGTAACAAGCAGAGGACTGTCATTTGCATTTAATTTTTTACTCCTGAAAACTTTTTTGAATGTCAAATAATCTCTAAGTACACGAATGTGGGTTGGGATAGGGGGTAGTTGAAAACAGCAATTTTCTGAGCACTCAAGCCTTAATTGCACGACAATCAAACATGCAGGAATCGATCAAAATATGACTTTGATGATTAGGAAACACCGTTGTAACATGGTTTAAAGTTCATTCAAGTTGATTTTGCGTGATATGTCTCCTTTAAATATGCTGCACCACATTCTTCACAAACCCAGGATCATTTGTCTTTTGTGGAAATGGGAGCAAACCTAAACACAACTGAATGGCTTGCCACACAAAAGCTTATTCAGGCAAAGAATTGCGCAAACACTGGGCTGTTTTAAAATTGTATTCCCAATTCTGGATCAAGTTTTCCAATTAATTCCACAATGAATCCAAAGGTAAAACAGTGCCTCAATTCAAAACAATTAATCCCATAATCTGCCTGTGTTTGCTGTTACTTTACACTTGATTTACTCCGGTTCTTATGAATAGCTGGGCCGCAGTGAAAAGTGTCTGCTAATCTTGGCCGCGGTCCATGATAAAAACGTGAATGAGAGAAGAGGGCTGTGTCAACACTCGGAGGGGCTGAACTCAAGAGGAAGATGACATCATAACTACGAGACGAGGTAACGCACGGCTTCCAAGTGACATCATAAGTAAGAGACCACACAAGGGCTGTGTTTTAACGGCTTAGTTTCACGAAGGTGTCAAACTGTAGATGGATTTATGTTGTTTAAAGTGGTGTTATCATTGGTTTGTTTAGACATACTCCCTCTAGTGGCAACAAAAACATCAGGCACTTCAAACACTTTGCTAAATGAATACTTGAAGAAAACAATTACAGTGTAAAATTGACTTTTTTCGACTCTTTAACCAAGGTATAACAGTGTTGCTTAGATTAATCGCAAAGGAATTGAGATTGCAATTTGAATGGACACAATTAAAGGAAGAAATGTTTGATTCTCCGCAAAAAACAAAACATCCTGTCTTTTTCTGATTAAAAACGACTGTCATATAACTGCAACAATTCATCGACTAATCGTGACTAGTCGACTATAAAAATAATCGACTATAATAATTGATGATCAACTTAACAGGTTAATCGTTAATTGAACTGTAAAGACTTTAAAACACATGTCAAAAAAAACATTTATAACAAAGATGAAATTTACACATCAAAATGTCAACAACAAAAAAATGCTGCTTTTTCGTCAAAATACACTTCATTCCTATATATTCTCGATCAAGAAGCCTTCAGTCACAACATTTCAACCTTTATTTGGCTGATAATGTAGTTTAAATATACAATAGACTAGTCGACTACTAAAACAATCGTTAGTGACAGCCCTACTCTTGTTTGTGCGTTCAGATATGCTATTCTTTAATTAGATTGTCAGTTCATAGTCCAATTTCACATATTTAAACTGTAAGTTTAGAACAGAAAGCTATTATTGAAACATAAATGGCAAATCTAAACACTATCGTAATCACCCGTAAGAAGAATAGCCCTTTTGTTGCCCAAGGTCAGTGTTTCCCATTAATGGAGGAGACTATTGTGGCCCCCCATAGTTCTGCCCCCAAAGGAAAAAGACAAAAATGATACATAGACATGCGAAAATAACAATTTAATCTGTAATCTGTGTTATTATCAGTCAAGGCAATAAGTCACATATACTCTGTAAATTGTATTAAATATAACGAGTAAAATATGGATAGTTTGTGCCGCCAAAGTCTCTGTATAAACATAACAAAAACACTGACAGTTTTTTATTTTGAGGACATGTTTATCTTTGGGTTATTCCATTTTCTTCATTACACACAATAAGAAATGATGTATTGTTTGACAGATATAGATAGTACTACGCCTAACATATATTTCTGGATGTTTACCAGCCTGGGATCAGTACAATTTCTCTATTTTGTGCCCGAAACGCAGAATTAGTTCGCCCCTGTTGTAAATAATCACGACCCCCGATGATAAATGCCTGGCGCCGCCCCTGGGTGAAGTTAATTGAACCGGCGTCGCTCTACACCCCCCACCTGTAACCCCAGCACATAATTACTCCATGAGAAATAGATCTCTCCGCGGCAGAAATCCCTATGGCTTAGCAGGCAGGCGGTCCCGAAAACCGCCTCGCGAGATGATCCTTTTACACCCCTGGAGGGCGCCAGAGACAGGGCACCAGGCGAACTCGTACCCCCGACTGTGCGCCCGGGAATATAACGGTCAAAGTGTGCGGATGTGGTTTAATTTAGCCTGGAATTCATTTATAGCGGACTAGAAAACGTAATTACACTCGGCCTCCTGAGAACATTGGTTTTAAAGGTCCGCCACTTGCTTGTTTCCATGGAGATATTGTTGCTTTAAGTCTATATGAACGTTCTCATGAAATTGTAATTATGACTCCGTTTGGTGGGAGGACACTTGCAGTAATTATTTATCATAGTTTTACGTTTGTGAAGTTGCAGTTTGTGAAGAGATTTTGAGAAATAAAAGACAGGAAGTAGTGGTGAGTTTGAAAACGGAATCCCTCTGTGATGTCATCAAAATGCGACACACCCTTGTAAATACCATAGACATTCGTAGACGCAAAATTCTCTATCTCTGCCCGTTGCTCAGACACGACAACTTTGCTAGTCGATGCTAACCAGAATTGTACGCTTCTACACAAACAAGAAACTGATCCCTATTTAAAGTATCCAAAAGTTTTATTTCATTATATTTATTAAATTTCTCTGCTCTTCTCACCCGTCAAATATGAAAGAGGATGTTCGGTGGTCACTAGATGCTCACCAGAAGCGCACAAGTTCAGAAATCTAAACTTAAAGTCAGTTAGCCTTTAGCTTAGATGACAGTTTTACACGCTAATTATCAAATGAAATAAAATACCAAAAGGTTTACACACTCAATAATGACTTAAAACGAGGCTTTGACCTCTTGTAAATGTGCTCAATGGGTTGGTACCATAGAACTACAATTAAACCTGGAAGATGAATCCAAAATGGCGCCCTGTTTATCCCTATGGCATGTGCTCATTGGCGCATAACCCCAAAAAATTTTCTTACTTCCTGATACGGAGGCTGACATCTTTGCTTTACTTCCTGATACGGAGGCTGCCATCTTTGCTTTACTTCCTGATACGGAGGCTGACATCTTTGCTTTACTTCCTGATACGGAGGCTGACATCTTTGCTTTAGGGCGCCACGTGACGACAATCCCCCATGATGCTTTGAGTGACGTGAACGACCACACAGCTGCAAGTTTTTGTATTAACGTTAGCTTGTGTGATTGTAATTGTATTCTTCATGTTAGACACACGTGAAGTGTCTGAAATGAAATAAAATACAACTTACAGGTGTCTCTAGTCTAGCCTTTTCCACGAGCTTCTGTTTGTATCGTCCGGCGCTCGTTCACGTGACTCGCACATGTTTGCTGTGAAGTCACTTCATATAAAAACGGTAATTTGATGATTTTAGAAACGGTAGAAAAGAACATTTCCTTCTATTTTATTTAAATACCGATAATAATGAAGTACTGTCTGCAATTATAATGTGCAATTATAGAAAAAGGCTGGGCCCAAGAGGCTGCAGTACCTCGCACGGCCACTAATCAATCTGGGACCACAGACAGAGGGGGCGTGTCTTATCCAGTTCATTTAATACATCCATGGTTGGTACCAGCTGACACTCTCTGGATTATTCAGAATTTACATGGTTTGCGTGCTAATGCTAACGGCTATAGGGAAAATACATGAGTCCTTCAAATCATACCGGACTAGCCGCGCTGCTAAGTGGTTGATAGCATGAGCATCTAACACCATCTAACACTTACTTATTTATATGTCAGTGGTAAATACAGAGATAATTTACACACACACCTACATTTTTCTGACAGTTTAAACAGCCATTCGACAAAAAAAAAAAAAAAAAGTTGCTCAGGTATTATTGTCAAATCATTTCAAACTATTGTGTAATCTGGATTTTGACCCTTTTTCTAAATGGTTGCTAGGGAACAGTTGTGGAATTAGCTCTAACTATGTCACATGCGCTTAATAAAGAATTAATATCCAGTTAATTGCATATTTCACTCCAAACGGTTCCAATGTTTGATGCATTTATTTTGATCTCTTTCTATGATACGACTCAACCGATTAGTTTACTTCATTTACAGTGAATTATTATTATTAAATCATTTTAGTTATTTGTCTTTATAGTTTAATGTTTTATGTTTCTACCTTTGTTTGGTTTGGAATGGCTGCTCTTTGTGTACATATTGTTTATTATGTATGAAGAAATTTCCCCACAAACTGCAACTTCACAGATGTAAAACTGTAATAAATCTTTACCACGGGTTCAAAACCACAAAACTATATCATCGTTTAGAAAAACCCGAAAACCTGTGATACAGACTTTAACCTGGAATGTATCTGCATTCGACTTAAGTATTTTTCTCATCACTGTCTTATTTTGACAACCGTTATCTGTGTCTTCTTGAATATGCCTTATTGAGTAACATTATTTTGCAGTTACAGTACATTTCTTGAGTTCTTTCTTCACCTCATCACTGTAAACCGCGCATAATTCTCCGTAATACACCTTGGCATTTTAACTAACTATAAGACTGGGATCTTTAAAAGGTCATATTTCTTTTATTAAAACTAGCAGGATGATGGATTTCTTCAGACCTGGGGGATAATATGAGTAAACAGGTTCGGAATGGACTCTCTTTGATGATCCAACTCATAGTACAATAACAATAGAGGCCATATTAACCCAAAGCCACCAGCTCAAAATCAATAAGAAAAATCAATATTTGCTCTACATTACCTTGTCGTCATGCAGTCCCCACCACATCTGCAACAATGAGAAATTACACGCAAGGCCACAAGCGGATAGGAAGGTGTAGGAAAACAATAGCAAACCATGAGCGAGGGGTTGTAAAGACTAAACTTTTGGCTTTCCCGTAGAAAGGTGGAAGGTATATTGTCGACACAGAACTGAGATTTCTGGCTTCAAGATTTGGAGAACAGCGAGTATTTTGCCAGTGATAAGATAAAAGCTGCAAAAAGAGCTGATTAAACAGTAAAAAAGAAATGAAAATTGTACTGTAATCTTCCAACAAGGGTATATATTTGCCTATAATTGTAGTTTCTGCCATCTGCTTGTGTTCTTGGAGATGTTTATGCTTTGTCTGGAATGTCCCACACCATG